>PVKA01003059.1:0-115156 GCA_004027165.1 Ctenomys sociabilis
TTTCATAAATAATGAGGGGAAAAGGAGTTAAAGGGGAAATAAATTGGGAAAAAGAAAGATCAAGCTATGTTATGTACATTCCCTATAATGAATGTGGTCAGTATGTGCATCTAAAATGTACCAATAAAATTAATTTTTGAAAACCAAAAAAAATAAATAAATAAATAAAGCCACATAAGGAGGACAATGCTCAGTTCTAAGAAAGGGGGCTGTACCCTGCTATGCTGGTGACAAGGACACTTCACTCAGGACTGTGACTGAAGTGGAATGGCTGTGCTCAGGACAGCTACCTGTATTATGCCTTCATTACTCAAAGCTAGCCCTGGTCTCAGAGAAGCCAGATTGTCCTTAAGGAAGGTCTTTAATGACCTTCAGCTGATGTTCATTTGGTGCACTTATGACCTTGATCATTAAGAGCATTAGAAAGGTTTGGCAATCCTCTAAAGACTTAAAATTGCAAAAGACATTGAGCCTCAGAGGCTGCTTACATCCAAAATGTCTTCAAGCCTAGGCTTTAGCATGTACATTGACCTTTGTTTGTGCATTTACACAAGTGAGCAGATCTCTTGGTATGATTTGTTAACTAAAACCTACTCATACACTTATTAAAGCTGGTAAAGGAAGAGCTCCCTGGAGAGAAGGTTGCTGCAGTAGAGGAGAGGTTGAGCCAACAGGGACAAGTGGAGACTTACAGCAGTGGGTGAGATGGGAGTCAGTGGGTGGAAGGTCCCTGAGAGGAAAGTGAAAGCCAGAAGATCCACACCAGACTGACCCGCCATGACCTGCCAAGGGCAGGGGACAGTAGGAAAGGCTTCTTCCATGCTCTCAATACTCAGTACTTCACTTCAGCCACCAATGCAGGACCTCTTCTACATAATTATTCTTTGAACATAAGTTGGATGTTCTAAAATTCTGTTTATTTCTGACACTAACCAGAGTTAATGCATACATCCTAAGTTAGGGGCTCAGTCCCGTAAGACCACTCCCCATCCTAGAAGAACACACTTCAGATTTCCACCCAGGTTCTGTGCAGCTTTTGTCCAACTTGGCTACAAATCAGAGTTTCCTGTGACCTGCTTCTTGGGTTGGATTATTTGCTAGAGTGGCTCAGGAAACTCAGGAATGCATTTTGATTACTACTATTTATTATCAAATAATAAAGCTCAGGAGCATTGAGGCCCTAGAGACATGTAGGGCAGGGCTTGGGGAGGGGTATCGTGCTTCCATGTCCTTGCTAGCATGCCACCTTTGTGTGTACCCCAGCCTGGAACCTCTCCAAACGCCGTAGTTCAGGACTGTTTATGGCAGTTCATTAGACAAGCATGCCTGATAATTAATTCAGGCTCCAGCCTCAGTCCAGTGCCGGGAGAATTAGGGCTGTGAGTTCCAAGCTTCTAATCATGCTTGGTCCTTCTGGTGAGCAACCGCACCTAGAAACTCACCAAGAATTACCGTGGAATAACAGACAACCCTGTCACCCAGAGAAATCCAAGGGATTGGGCTGTGGTAGAAGGAGGGGAACAGACCTAATATATGTTTCTTATTTGTTCAAATAACTTTAAACAAAGAATATTTCACAGGCATTATTTGGGCAAAGAATGGCTCACGAGTCAACCAGCACTCAGAGTCAGAGATTTGCTGAAGAAACGTGAGCTGCAATAAGCAGGCCGAGGCCAAGTCCAGGGTAAGACCCTAGTCTAGAGATCCTGGCTCAGTTTTGATCAAGGAGAGTCTGATAAGGATGGAGGACAGAGATACAGAGTTGGGGCTGGGGATTTGGCTCAGTGGTAGAATGCTTGCCTAGCAAGCTGGAAGCCCTGGGTTCGGTCCTTGGCACCAAAAACAAAAAATAAACCTCTCCTGAAAAACAGTTCAACCAAAAAATACAGTAATCAAAAACAAACAAGGCAACAGAGATACAGAGTTTATTATCTTTGGAAAATTCTACAAAAAAATTAAGTTTTAGAAACTATTATGGTACCAAAACATTATGAAAACAGTTTGCAGTGTATTAATTTATCAAATCCATCTTGTCAAGGTATCTTAAAACTGTCTCATTGATATTTGTACTTCAATAAAATTAAAAAAAAAAAAAAAAAGAAAGAAAGAAACTGGTACAGAGCTGGGGAGATAGCTCAGTGATCTAGGTGTCTGCCTGGCAAGGGAAAGGACCCAGCTTCAATCTCTGGGACCACATGCCAGCCCCAGAACCAGGTGTGGTGGAGCACACCTGGAATCCCAATGCTGGGGAAGCTGAAACAGGAGGATCACTATAGGTCTGACCTGCAGAATAAGACCCTGTACCAGATACATAATTTTTTTTTTTAAACCAGAGCAACATAAATAGGTTTATTTTTAGCCTTTGTTCATTTGGTTGTAATCTTTCTTCACTAGTCAGATGGCAGTGAATGATTAGCTCTACATAGTTTTGTTTGTGGCAAAGCATATTATCTTCCATGTGTCGTGTGTATGAGGGGAGGGACATAGGGTTTAAAATTCAAATGAAGTCAAAAGGTTAACTAACAGGTGAACACAATCATGCTACTAATAAGCAAGCTGTAGCTTCAGTAAATGCACTGTTTTATGAGAAATTGATACGGGATGAGCAGAATTTGTGCATCTGGCGTCCAAGTCACATAACAGAGAAGTCTGCTTCTCCTCCAGCAGGAAACCTAGCACTCTGCCTTGTCCCCTGAGCTGCACGGGCATCTGTGCCACTTAGGTAGATGCTGTATTTTGGACCCTCAGGCCCCATCATCTTTAAGCTCTCACTGTTCTGGCCAAGTCTATCCATTCTCCTGCTAGCAGCTGTGAAAAGCATGCCCTCAAGAGCCCCTCAGCCTGGTAGTTGTGCTGGCTGGCCTGCTTTTTCACCATTACTTGTCCAGGGTTAAGATCATATGATCCTGCAATGCTGAGATGAGACGCAGAGAGAAAGTGCCCAAGTCCTCCATCTTCACATGGTCTCACATTTGGGGGACAAGCAGTCTCCGTGAACCTTTCCATGGGAGTCCAGCGCCTCTTGATCGAGGAAGGTTTTTCACAAAAGCTGCAGGTGCCACCCTCGTCCTCCTTGTGTGAGCGGTGGACATGGCTGTCGTGGGCCACATGGGATACAAAAGATTTGCCACAGTACTTGCACTTGAAGGGCTTCTCTGGAGTGCTGCCTAATGTGTGTGCAAAGGATGCTGAAGGCAGTGAACTTCTTCGCACAGTACACACAGTGGTATGGTCTGTCTCCAGAGTACACTTGCATGTACTTGTTAAGGCTGGAAGACTGAGAGAAACACTTCCCACAGTTAAGGCACTTGTGTGGCCAGTGCTTCTCGTGAACATGGAGAACATGGATGCAAAGGCGGTCCTGCTTCTCAAAGGACCACTTACACAGCAAACAGGGGAACTTCCAGTCACCCTGGTCCACACAGGTTGTGTACTTGAGGTGCTTATCTTTATAGTATTTATAGGTGAACACTTTTCCACATCTCTAACCTTCTGTAGACTCTTCTGTGAGCACTGCTGACTGAGCGTCCTGTTCAGTGACCTGTAGGCTTACAGGAATGTCCAGAAACTTCTCATAGCAGTCTTTGTACCACACAAGCAGCTCTTGGTTCTGGTGAATCTCCTTGCAGCTCTCATAAAATATCTGTCCTTGACACTGAACAGCAACCAACCAAGTTCTGCTCCTTGGGGAAGTGGGCACAGTTGACATAAGACATCCAGTTCCCCCTGTCTCTTCCATCTATAAAGTAGCTCAAGTGGCCATCTTGACATCAGAGAATTGTCAGAGTGGGTCTTCAGTTCACTGGCATTGATTGCTTTTCCTTGAAAGGGCCCAAACCTGATTCCTTTGGCAAGGAAGCTACTGCAGAAAACACCAAAATGGGGGATTGCTCCCAGCATCATGCATGTGAGGAGACCTCCTGGAAGTTGAAGGGAGTCTCTATCCAGACTTTGAGGAGGCTTCTCAGACCTGGCGCTGTCGGTGGAAACCAAGAAGCCCGAGATGGCATGATGCAGGCTGGCTGAGTATTCCAGGCTGGGCGCAACGCCGTACAGAATGAAATGCAGCTCCTCTTCTGTGAAGTGGAAGCAATGACAACCAGGAGCCAGTCTGCCCTCTTGGTTCAGGAGTTTGGGGCTTTTCTCACTTGGCTTGCTGGGAGAAGACGCGACGTGGGAGGTCCTCTGCCTCCCAGGTAATGCAGAGGCATCCACGTGGAGCAGTGGCATTAAGGTCTCAGATGCGCAGCACTGACCAGTGTCTGTGCCCACTTGCAGGGACCAAATCATCACCCTTCCCCCCATGCGCCCGTGTACTTGTGACTGCTCAGAGCGAATGGCACCTCCCTGGGGAGGTGGGGAATTGGAAACCAAGTGGTAACTTGCTGTACCAGGGTAGTTCAGAGTGGCTTCCTGGGCAGAGCCAGTTCCAGGCTCAGCAAGGGAGATGCCACCCCAAAGGGGAAAGGGTTCACGGCCTGAGATGCGGACATCACATCATCCAGCTGTCCAAAGGGCTGGAAGTCCTCCTGCACCACAGGCAAGGCCCACCTGTAATGGCCATAGGCTGGAAACGACGAGTAGTAGGGCGCCAGGGGCTGAGGGCTGGTCTGGAGCCTCTCGGCCTGGTAGCACACCTTGTCCTGGGATCGGCCCCACTGGGCGGCCCGTAGAGCCATCGCGGCTATGCTCAAGGCAGTTTCAGGTTAGTGTCACCTTTGCCCTGCATCTCCAAACATGCCTTGACCAGGCATAGCTCGTTTTCTGAACCACTCTGTAACTTTGGTCCCCAACCCGAATCCTTGTTGGGCGCGCTGCCAGGAGGCGCCGAAGCTGGAGCCCAGGGAGGATGTGCTTGCCGGCCCGGGGCAGCCACCAGGGTCCAAGAGCCTCGGCACTCGCCCTGACTCTCCAACCCTCCACTGCGGCAGGTGGCATCCCTCTGGGTTTCATGGCCCTTACTCCGCCACCTTCGCCCCTGCGTGACTGGGGAGGCACGGGACCCAGCCCAAGGGCGGTACGCTCCTCTGGGCCGGGGCTGGAAGGGGGAGGGTCCATAAAATTTTTAAAAATCAAAAAAAAAAAAAAAAACCTAATACCAAATCCTTTGTATCCATTCCACATCATTGGCAGTCATCAACACATTTTTACATTTGCTTTAGGTCCCCTTAAGGAAAAGAAAAATCACAGGTCAGTTCCCTCTGCTTGCACCACCGAGTCCTCGCCTACTACTCAGAGACACTCTTGAGCCTTTGCTAGCTATCTATGGCATAGGTCAAAGGAACTGTGCAAGCCATGTGGAACATCCGTGTGGGAGAGCTATTTCTTTGGCATCTCCTTAACTATAACTCTTCAACTGAACTGAAATATTGAAAGGACCTTCACTGCAATGATTGCTGTCTGCTATACCAAATTCTGAAAATCTTTACTATCTTAGTTTAAGTTAACATGTAATTTTAATTCTAAGACTCCAGAGAGGAAAGTGTGTTGTGTAAAAGGAAGTAATGGGGTTTGTGTATAAGAATTACATCCCTGTCATTGCTCTTCCATAAACCCTTATTGAGTTACAGTCAAATTTCTTTCTTTGCACTTAGCTATAGTATTTTCCACTGTCTTCTACTCCACTTTCAGCGGTCCATGCCCTAAACCCCACTTGTTCTGGTTTAGACCCAAGACACCCCCGTTAACACGTGAGGAGGTGACTGGATCCTAGCAATGCTGTAGCCCACTTGCTCTCTGAGGTGGTGTGGCTAGAGGTGGCTCACCGGAAGTGTGACCTGGGAGTACACTACTCCTGTCCCTGGTCCCTCTCCCTTCTCTCTACTGGGCTCATGCAGGGGCCCCTTTCCCATCCTGTTTCTGGCTTAGCCTCAGACCTAAACCCTAAGCCAAAATAAAGCTCTCTTCAAGTTGTGGATGTCTGGGGTTGTGTCTTAAGGTCAGGAAAGTGACTCAGACCCTACTTTGGACCTAAACCCCCCTGACTCCAGTATACCGTCAGTTCCACAGACTTGGACCACTGCTAGCTGTGGTCCTTCATACTTAGTCCTTATTTCCCCCATGCCCCAAATACTCTTCAGCATTCCCAGCCCCAGAAATGCCCAGCTCTTTCACCTTTCCTTCTCATAACAGAGATTTCCAAGCTGTGCTTTGAATGGCAGAGCAGTGCAGGGAATGCGAGATTTCAAGTCAGCACTTTAGGCAGAAACAGAGAAGAAACCAGACCTGTCAAGGAGTAAAGGCATGTCTCCAGCGAAAAGAGGTCTAGGACAGGATTTACAGATATGGTTTCTGAGCCTGATGCATGTTATAATCCTCTTCTGTGGGGATCAGCAGGATAGTGGCTTGCCTTCACTGGAATACGCATGAGACAATTACCAGACAGGCCTCTTGCCCCCTGACATGAGCAATGAGTGTGCATGTTGGTCTCGTAGGAAGCACCAGGCCACCCTGAGTTGCTACTCAGTTTGGTTCTTAGCCTTGCCCCACCTGGAGGTAACATTTTACCAGCAGCCTCTGTGCTTACTGTAGGAAGGAGGCATTCACTGAAGCCCGGGGTGCCAGGAGGGGAGTGAAAAAGGTCATGGTCATTGTGACTGATGGAGAGTCACATGATAACCATCAACTAAAGAAGATCATCCAAGAGTGTGAAGATGAAAACATTCAGCGATTTTCCATAGCTGTAAGTACACTTGGTGGGGGGGACATCATGGGGATTTTCAGAAAGAAATGTCTCTATTTGGGAGCGAACAGAGTGGGGTGGGGTGGATTTCCCTCCCTTTTGGGTCAACAGCAGCCAGCACAGTGCCAGGCCCAACACTTAGCTTGTGATCATGAAAGAAAGGAAGGAAATAAGTTTTAAAAAGAGAAGGAGAAAAGAAAGGGGGAAAATGGAAGAAAGAAACGGGGAAGAAGGTAGAAAGTGAATCAGATGTAGAAAAAGGAAGAGTGAGGGATAAAGGAAGAGGAAGAGAGGGGGGAAAGGGAGGAGTGAAAAGAGAAGAGGAGGAGAGGAGGAGGGAAGGAAGGATGCCAAGCGGGTTACTAAAGAATAAGTTACCCCAGTGCTGTGCCTGTTGCTCCAGAGCCAGCTCCAGCTGTCTCCAAGCAGTGCTCCCTTTCCCCAGAGTTCTATGCAGATGTTAGCCCCTCAGTCCCTGTGACCACAGGAACAGTGAGAGAGTTAAGAAATAACAGCTCACTGGGGCTAGGGGAACAGGCCATGCCCCAAATGCATGGCAGCATAGCCATAGGGCTTCATCAAAACCCCTAAAGATTATACATGATATTTTATAAATTATATTTCAGTGAACTTTACTTAAAAATATATTAAATGTTCAACAAAGCCTGCTTAGACATCTAAATTCTTAACTGTACCAGGTAATTCTTGCCTCCCTGTCCTTACTATAAAAAAGAATGCTCCTGTGCTCAGCATTTGATTTCAAAAAGGAATTCCTGAATTACTTATCTTCTACACCCAATTTAATTTATGGCCTAGTCCCATGTCTGTCTGAATATGTGGTCATATGTGCACAGTACGTGCCAGGCATGTGAGCTAGACAGGGCCGCGGTAAGGTTTTCAGGATGAGCTGCCACTCAGGGTCAAGCAGCGTGCTGAGTGCCACTAGGAAGTAGACCGTGATGTCAGGGGCTGGAATAACTTCAAAGACATTGAGAAACTGCAACTTTACTTTTGAACCAACAGATTTCAAAGATATGACTGAACTGCAGAAGAAGGAAAAGACAGAATTTCCCTTTACAGTTTTCTATACCAAATGGCTGTGTTTATATAATAGCTAGTATTCTGAAATGCACTGTTGCCCGAATACAGGCATTCATAAAAAGTGCATTATGCTAAGGCAGTCTTGCACTTGGTTTACTGCCAATGCACTTGAGATCCTTACTTAATACACAGAAGTTAAACTATGCTCTTGCTGTTTTTATTATGTCTTAGATCCTTGGCAGCTATAACAGGGGAAATCTAAGCACAGAAAAATTTGTAACTGAAATAAAATCAATCGCAAGTAAACCCACTGAAAACCATTTCTTCAACGTCTCTGATGAATTGGCCCTGGTCACTATTGTTAAAGCTCTGGGAGAGAGAATATTTGCCCTGGAAGGTATGGACTGTTTCTTCTAACCCTGGGTGTTACCTGAGCTGAGTCAAGGTAATGTGTTTCCCACATGTGCTCCTCACATATCGTGACTGCATCTCGCTCTACATGCCAATGACCATAGGACAATCCTTCTGCATCAGTCTGTCCCTGAGCTGAGCATCCTGCAAAGAGGGCCTCCAGGGAGGGCCCGGCCATGCTGATGGGAACCCGTGAGCGCAGTGCCAGTGTGTGCGCGAAGGGTTCCCCCATATAGCGCTGTGCTCAGTGCCTCTTCTGGAAGGTGGAGCCCTGGGTTCAACATTCTATCTCTGTTTGTCTTCTTATTTCACTTAGGGCTGCTATGAGAGCTGTCAGAAGGAGTAACTTCTTTGAGCCTCTGTTTTCTGTGTTCCCTCTTTGCACAATCTAAAGGTGGTGCTGGAGCTCCATCTGCGTGATGAGGCATTGAATGATCCCTTCTTTGTGGCTAAATCATGCTGCTCTGTGGAGTGTCCTGGTTGGGTCCTTGGCTGATAAAGAGGGCTCTGCAGTTCCTGCCTCTTCCTTAGGGGATTTCCCGTTAGCAAATTTTTCTGCACTTAGATAGTTTGGGACAAAGAGTCTGCAGGGCTGTCATGCAGGGCAGACTGGCGTTTTCTCTGCAGCCTTCTTCCTCATGTTCTCTGAAGACCTGAGGTCTTAGGGAAACGAGCCCCATTTCCACTATGTGAAAAAGCTGCAGACTCCTGTGCAGTGGAGTGGTAATGGGTAGGTGCCAGCCCGGATCCAGTTGGCTCACTTGGCCCTGGGGGTTTTCCTCTGTGGCTTTAGAAACAGAAAACTAGGATTCAGTATCCTACTGAAGTTGCTGCTGCTTACTAAGAACTCCCTTGTCCGTATTCTGTGTGCAAGTCATGTCAACATGACTTGGGCCTTTCAGCAACTGTCATGCTGTAATTTGCCAATAAGTAGAAATAGAGCCCCAGCCTGGGGGGCTGAGCACACATCAGCTGAGGGCAGGGCTGAAATGAGATTTTCAGGTTCTTTCTAATGTAGCTACACTAGAGCTTAAAAGTACTGCACTGGAGCTCTGCAGAAAGTCTCTGTATTTACCAAATTATTTTTTAAGTCACTTTACCTTTTGCTTCACTATCAAAGCTCACCTAAAGCTAGGAAGATTACATAATTCTTTTCCTTTCATAATGAGATGTGTAAATGGTTCTTTTCTTTGTTACTTGGGAAGCCTCCATTTCCTGTCAACATTTATCTTTAGATGGTAAATAGCTGCAGTAATGGAAGTCCACTTGGCCAGGACAATGCCACCTAGTGAAGCAAGCAGCTCAAGGCCTGTCAGGAAAGACCAGGAAATGGTCTGAAGTCTCTCTTTCTCCTGAAGGGCTGAGACACTGAAGCTCCCAATCGGGCCTGTCCAGGGGTGAGAGGGTTGGCTCTCAACAGCTCAAGGCAGGGCTGAAAGACCCAGACATGCAGCAGGCACTTCCTGTGACAACAGTGGAATGGACAAAGGTCACAAGAGCTGCTTTCTGCCTTTTCCCAGCCAAAACCAGGACAGCAGCTGCTTGCTGTTCCTGCACCCATGCCTGTTGATCTTGCAGAGGTTGGGGCACCTTAAAGCAACATGTGCATAAAACACAATCTTACATAAAAGTATGTCCCCATCCTTTAGAGGACAATCATACATTAAAATAATATTTGCATTCTTGATTGGTTTTTTTCATGTAGTCCTATGAAAAGGCAATCACTGCTATATTTATTTTTTATGCCAGAAAAAAAAATAGTAAATATGTTTAATTACGCAAATTTGATTGTTTTTCTGTTTCTCTTGGAAGGGAGGCTGACTTTTTTTAAAAATTATGTGTTATTTTTAACTTACCTTCAAGGTCAAATAAATTGGAAACTCCCTCCTGGAAGCAAGTAACTCGACATTCCCTCAGCTCCCTCAGGAAGTTGTGGCTTTAAGTTCATGAACACTTAGAGAAGAATCTGGGAGTTGCATGCTTCCAGGGGTCACTCTGGGCTGCCCCTTATTTCAGTAAAGAACTTCAGGATGGGCACAGAACAGCCGAAAACTGTCTGTTAAGATGGCTCACAGCCTGGAACCCCGTCAGGAATCATGCTCCCCACCCCATATCTGTGAGCAAATGCAAGCAGGATTCCTTCAACCCTTTATCAAATAATGGAATTCTGAGAGAATTTGGGACCTGAAATATGGATAGGACTGACAGAGCTGAGAAATCTGCTTAAATATGTAAATGAAATTTTTAGGCCTCTAAGGTATCACCTAAGTTTAGCATAGGCAGGGTTCTTAAGTCCTAAGATGAGGCAGAGATTTCCTGCTGCAGCAGTTCAATCACTTGGACCCCCAGAACCTAGGAGCCCTAGCATAGCAGTGTGGGAATGGAGATTCCCCTCTCCCAGCAAGGAGTGGGAGCAAATAAGATTCTGAGACAAGAGACCTTTTGCTCGCCTTCTCTGCCTTCTACACCACCCTACCTGGGAATTTCAAGTTGAGAAATGTGTGGCTGGAAATGCCCCGACATGGTAAAACTTCTGGTTGGAACTCTCCAGGCACACCCTGGGGCCTGGGGCCGGCAAGGCAGCTGTGCGCTCAGAGCCATGGGTGATTTGTGATGCTTTCCTATTACAGCTACAACTGACCAGTCAGCAGCTTCTTTTGAAATGGAAATGTCTCAGACTGGCTTCAGTGCTCACTACTCCCAGGTACGCCATCCCTAGAAGGACACACAGCATGTTTGGGCAGGGTCCCCTACTCCCAGGGTGACACTGGCTATCCATGCGTGCAGCAGTTTGTGGCATGAGCAGTTAATAGGGATCAGGGTGGTGGTTTCCAATTTAATAAGGAGAAAAGCACTTCACAAGCTCCTTAGTATATCTCATGCAACTTATATTTCACTAGGACTTATGGATCAGGCATCTTGAGCTCTGTGCTTCATTTGCTAAAGATATAGAATTTATCTTCTGCTTAGTGTCAAGGGATTCAAGGGACTTGATAGAATTTTTTAAGATTCTAAATCTTAATTTTTTTTAAAGAATAAAGTAGGAAGATAAGATCAGAAAATGTATTATTTATACTTGGTGAAAGAAAAGCCATTCTGGTATTTTTAAGGGAATGTTGACATTTCATTGTCCAGTTGTGCTTTCTAACCTTGAGCAAGTTACTTACTGTGCCTCAGTTTCCTCTTCTACAGAAGTGGGAATAATAGTAATGGTATCTAACCAATAGGGTTATTGTGACATGTATATTTCTTTGAACAATACCTATCATTAATGCTAATTATTTATTCCTGCCATTTTTGTTAAATACTATTGATTTCTGTCTTTACATATAAGGACTGGGTCATGCTTGGGGCCGTTGGAGCCTATGACTGGAATGGAACAGTTGTCATGCACAAGGGAAATCAAAACATAGTCCCTCAAAATACAACCTTTCAAGTTGGGTCCACGAAAATGAATGAACCTCTTGCTTCTTATTTAGGTAAGCTCTTTACATAATTATAGAAGTTCATTTTTCTATTTTTCTTTTTGGTATTACTTGCTTATATTTCTATAGGCTTAAACTACCTGGTATGATCACTTTGCAGAGTTGGGCAGTTTAAAGATCTGAAGGGTTTTAGCCCTCTGAGTAGCCTTATTGAGTCAGTCACAGCATCTCAGATCATTTTTCATGATGGTGTCTCATGCCGGGACTGGAGCTTCCCTGTGTCTGACATTATCTTTAAATTCAAGAAGAGCTGGCCTGGTGACCAGAAACTAAGAGCAGAAAAATGAAACCTCAACTTTGCTCACATCTTGGAGACTACATAGAGTCTCGTATTCTCTTTAACTTTTGTCCTTAAGTTTTTTTCTGTGGTTCCTGATTTTGAAAAAAAATAAAACAGACTTTTAAGAATTTCATACTTTTCTTTAAGTAGTACTGCTTGCTATCAAATTGGTACTTTGAATTTATATCCAGCAATATAGCATCATCTCATCTTCTAAAGTCTCGCCAGGAATAAGAAGGTGGAGCTCCGGGAGCAGCTGAGAGGGAAAGGAGATGGAAAGACTCTCAGAGCATGCTTTCCCAACTCTCAGCCAATGATTTTTTCTTGAGCTCCTCTTTTCTCCAAGCATTGTTCTTGGTGCTAGAGATGCAGCAGTAAAGAAAACAAATACTTCGGCCTTGAAGTGATCACTGTCTTTGCAAGTTACCACTTCTCTACGGGACCTTTGTGTCCTGGGGGTAGATATTGTTGTTTCTGTAGGCCAGTCTCTATTTTATGAAAAAATATCTACCCTTATCCAGGAATATGTATTCAGGCTGTAGAGGCAGCAAGCCTTAAGAAGAATACAAAGCCTTAGGTTTTAGGTGGCTAATCATGTACTATAGCAGTAAGCAGCAAAGACACCATGACTACTAAAACTTCTCAAGACCTGTGAAACTGCGTTCATGGAGGGCTTGTATTCTGCCCTAGTCAGACAACAGCTAGCAGGTTACATTGCTCTAAGTGTCACAGATCCTAAAGACAAAACAATGAACTAAGATGTGCCGGTAAGTGGTTACTTAGGGAATGCAGATCTGGAAGCATTTCTCTGCTGCAAACTCATGCCTCTCTTAAAACCTGAAGATACTGGAGGGCAGGAAACAAAGTATGTGCTGCCTGTTTTTGCACCATTTGGAAGATTGGGGCACAAAATTCAAGGGTTGGGCTTAAAATTCCTCTGAAGCTTTCTCATTAAGTGAGACCTTCGCCTATACTCAGACATCTCCAAATTAAGAACTTGAAGGATGGAACAATTATGTCACCTATAACACACCTGAAGCTACAACCTGCAACCCATTATTTGATTCTTAGTCCGGCATTCATTTCATCACACAAAATCCTGCTGAAGGATTAAGGAAACACCACAGAGATGCTGAGTATCTGTCATGTGCCAAGCATTGCACTGAGTGGTGAACAGCAAGGTGAATAAGGGACATCATGGTCTCATGAGAGAGAATGAAGAGAGAAGCACTCACAATTAGTATGTCATGTGCTGTGACAGAAAGTGGCCACAGAGAGCAGAAGGGCAGAGTCCATGTCTTGTAGAAGTTCTTCATGTCCTACAACTCTATAGGACAGTTTCATGTGAAATATTTAAAACCAAGATTCAGTTAAACCCAAGGCCTCTTTTCTAGATTGAACAGTGGCAGCAAATTTACATATACATAGAGTGGATGGCCTCAAAAGGGCATGCCTCCTTAAGAAAGGCTTTTGATGATATATTTGCAGAACACTAAAAGGGATCATACCACAATGACCTAGGAATTGCACTTTTGCATGTCTAATCTAAGAAATAAATCTAGTATTAATATCACCTTAACCCAGAAATTTCACATCATGCAATCTAACATAAGAAGTCCAGTACTTAAAAATGACAAATGAACAGTTTGTTTTTTCTTTCTTTCTTTCTTTCTTTTTTTCTTTCTTTCTTTCTTTCTTTCTTTCTTTCTTTCTTTCTTTCTTTCTTTCTTTCTTTCTTTCTTTCTTTCTTTCTTTCTCCTTCTCTCTCTCTCTCTCTCTCTCTCTCTCTCTCTCTCTCTCTCTCTCTCTCTGTCTCTTTCTTTTAATGTATTTGGTTTTTATACGGTTTCACTATGCAGCTTGCACTCATAGTGATCCTCCTGTTTTCAGCCTCCCCAGTGCTGGGATTACAGGTGTGCACTACTATGCCCGGACTCTGTGGCCCACTTGGCCTGCCCTGGGGGCAGGGCTGGCATGGCATGTGTTGCCAGGATAATACCATAGTCCCTGCACTTGCCTAAACTTTCCTAGGTAGGCACTTTAGTCTGTTGAGCTATCTCTCCAGCCCCATGGACAGCTATTTCTATTGGATTAATGTGTATGATATTCGAGGAAATGGAATTATCCTAAATGTGTAAAATTATAGGATAGCCAATATATGGTAAATTCACTTAATGGAACATTATACATCCACTAGAGGGGGCTTGTGGGTTGGCTCAGTTATTGAAGCGTGGGGCTTGGGCAAGCCCAGTCGTGCTCAGGGAACCGCGGTTTGATCCCCAGCTCCATGTGCCTTACCAGACCCGCCCTGAAGGCAGCCTGAGCCAGCCCCCACCACAAAAAAAGAAAAACATCCTTCTCATTGTACATCCATCAGAATAAAGATGATATAGCTGTTAATGGTATAATACTAAGGACTTGAAGTAGTATGTTTCTCACTGCCTAGTTAAGGGTGTCTAAATCATAAAGTCCTGTGTTGGTTTTCAAACTGTGTTCCCTTGACCTTGAACAAATTACCCTTCAAATCCTCAAATTAATTTCTTCTAAAATGGCAAAAATTATACCACATATACAATTTGTAACAAAGATTCATTAGATAATGACCTCAGAATGCTTTTTTATTGCTGTGACTAAGACACACTTAGCACTCAGTAGATCTGCTTTGTGGCTTTGTGATGTGTAGTGTCGCACAGTGAGCACCCTCTTCTCGTAGAATCATGCCAGGTAAAATAGTGACCCTAGAGATGTTCCCATCCTGCTCTACACCCCGTAAACATGTCACCTTTGTATCATATCAGAAGAGATGTGGTAAGTAATTAAGTGAAGGGTTTTGAGATGAAAAATTTTCCTGAAATATTGATAGGCCCCAGTGTAGTCAAGCATCCTTCAAATCAGAGAATTTCAAAAGTGTGTATATACAGTGACTCCTTTATGCTCAGAGAAAGGCATTTTCTTCTCATAGCACAGACTCATAGTGATCCTCCTGTCTCAGCTTCCCCAGTGCTGGGATTACAGGTGTGTGCCACTTCCCCGGGTTTTAGTGACTGGCTTGTCCAGGGCCAGCCAGGCATGTATAGGGACAGAATCCAGGTCCTTATACTTGCCAGGCAGGTGCGTAGACTGCTGAGCTATCTCTCCAGCCCTCAACTTAATTTTGAAAAGGTCCTTCACTCGTTTCCATTACAGAAAGTGACAAAAACCAGCATGTACTGGCCTCTCCCCATATATTCCACTCTGGCAGGGGAGGCATGGAACAACATAACCTTTGGTTCTCCCATTCTTCTTATCCTTTTCCACATGCATAAATATGACTCTTGAGTGTTTATTTCTTAAGCAATATTGTGGTTAGTAATATAAAAATATAAGTGATGTGTTTGAAAAGAAGAATAATGAAAAATAAGAATGTGGGAAAGATCTTCATGAAACATAATAGCTCTGAAGGATTATTCTCCCTTAGCAGTTGTCAGAATGAGCACATTTTTGCACAAAATCCTGTGTTCTTCTTTAAAACTCTGGAAGAAAATTAAATTATTGGTAGTAAAATACTTGCCAGTTAAGTCGATAGTGTGATGTTTCTCTGAGTTCAAAAGACAACAGTGCATTCTGAAGACTAGCCCCGCTTCCTGCTCCATGAGCAGCCCTGACTGTGGGAACACTTCTTCCTGGAGAACTGGCATCCAAAGTGGCCCATTTTACCCATGGACTTAGCACTGTTCTTCAAAGCCACAAAGAATAAATCTAATTCTCCATCAAGTGATAATAATATGAGAGAAAGATGCAGCTCAAGCTCCTCCACTGTGGCCTGAGCCATCTGTAGAAGTGGAACACTATTCATTTCACCCAGAAAACCCTACCCAGTCATGCAAGCCAAGATGTGCAGTTCCTCACATGGCCTGGAGCACCCTGTGGGACTTCGCAGGCCATTCACAGAGTGGCTGTCTGTAAAGCTACCAAGGATCTGAAAGGTGGCCTGTGGAGGAAATATGTGTCATTCCACTTTTACAGGGATGAAGTCTGATAGTGCGTGGGTCCTGGACAGAGGGCAAGTGCCCGAAACTGCTGCAGTGTGGCTACAGATGCTTCAAAATGCAGAGGGCGATGGTGGACCTGGGCATTTGGGGTCTGTTCTCTGGTCACTGAGCACATCCAGATGGACCAAGCATCACGATGCCAGCTATGCTTGGAGAACATGTGGCCGGTTAGCTGCAAGCCCCCATCACACTGGGATGATTTGACCAGAGCAGGACTGCTTTTGCACCAAAATAGGCTATCACACAAAAGGAAAAAAATGTCTTAGGGCTCAGGAAATCACTCAACATAAAAGACATGTACATTAAAGTAAAACCGTAAAAAAGAATATAAAAAATTATAAAGAGCATGAAAGCACAATGAGAAATACTCAGACATATGAAAAACTGTTGAAGATCACCATTAATCAAACATAATAAAGACACACAAAGCACTGCAGCTAGACAGACTTGAGCACCACAAAATAGCTTCTTAATAATTTAAGTAACAGAGACACTGCACAGTGCCACACAAGGTAGAAGGCAGCTAGCCTCACACAACTTCTCACAGCACAAGTGTTCTGGAAGTGATTTGCTGGATGCTGTGAGAGCCATTACAAATTTGATCCAGTAATCTATTCTTTGAAATTGATGTCCAAAAAAAAAAATCTCAGGGAAGAAAATATATTAAATGTTCAAAGATGCTTTGTACAAGTAAGTATAATACAAAAAAGTTTAAAAAGAGGTAGATTCTAGTATTCCATCAAGGAATGGCCAGGGTAATAAACATACATTCATGTTCTAGCTCAGAGAAATAATCAACTGTTCAAAATTACAACTAAAAGTCTGGTAGCAATTCAGAAAAAAGTCCTGTTTTCTATAACCTTAGTTATGTGGTTGTGCTCATATCCACATAAAACATAACTAATCCACTTGAAAATGGTGAACTGAATGCTGTCATTTTTGTGGGCCCTTGGCATAACTGTTTTGCTTTCGTGCCTTTGAACAGTGAATAGCCAAGCCTGGGGGATACATTTGCAAAATAAAGTGGCTGTGACAGGTGATCAGAGGACACACTAAAAGATTCTAACATAAACAGATTTTAATATGCATTTTTGAATTATTTTTTAAAGTGGTGTATATAAAATAGAGAAACAAGGTCACCCTAGCGTGGATTCTGTGCTATATGCAGACAGTAATAGGACAGAAGTACTCTGGAGTCTCTCTTCTCATAGGTTACATGGTGAACTCCGCCACTGCCTCTGGGGATGTGCTGTACATCGCGGGACAGCCTCGGCACAACCACACAGGACAGGTCATCATCTACAGGATGGAGGGTGGAGACATCCAGATCCTCCAGGCACTGCGCGGAGAGCAGGTGAGCCTGAGAAGGGTTGTTGTAGACTGACCTATTGTCCTCAACTTTAAAAAAAAGTGATGTACATATCAGATTTACACTGTGGACGACTCCCCTGCTAAACTCTTTAGAAAAAGTAAAAGATTTGCATCTTGGGCCTCATGAATATTGCAGTTGGTTGGGAATAGAGGAAAAAATGTATAGATAATAGGTGTAGATGTAGATATCTAAAACACCAAGAACATAAAAATATCAACAGCACAAACATTATATTCAGAAAATAGCATGATTGCTTTAAACTGAAATTGGTGCAGAAAATCTTAATGGATAAAATTTGGGCTGAGTCTTCAAAAGAAAGGTAGAAAGGTACCTGAAAGAGAGTTACACAAAGATCTTGGCCCTGTTATGGCCTGTGTCCTGATGCCCTCACAAAGCCTCGTGTGGTCATGGGTGGCTGCCAGAGTTGAGGAGTGGCCCCCGGTCCAATGCCAGAGTGTGGCTGAGTGCTACACGCGCCTGGGGCCATCAGCCAGCACACAGTGTGAGGGAAGAGAAAGGCTTGCTCCTGCCCTTTGCTCTTCTGCTTTCACTGTTTTCCATGCCATAAAAGGCTGCCCTCTGCCATGTGACACCCCTTCTTGGAGCCGACGCGGAGTGTGAACTGAAACCTCTGCAAACTGTGAGCTAAATAAACCTTTCCTTGCTTCATATTAGGTGTTGGGTATTTTGTCCCAGCAATGAGAGAAAAGAAATCAAGACAGACCCCAACTGTGTGATGTTTTGAATGACAAACTAAAGCATTTAGATTATATCCCAGAAGCAGCTGGATATTTTAACACGCAAACATTGGAAATCCTTCTTAGGTTACATTAAATATTAAAAGTAGTATAGAAAATAATACACACAATAGGTAAACATCAATATTTACAACATTTTTTAGACTAAAACATCTTGCTTTACTATTTGGGGATATTTTTGAATTGTAATAGCTTGGATAACTTTTGATCCTTTTTATAGTTTTCTATTTTTCCCAACTATTTCTAAGTGACACTGGCTTTATTCTGCAGTTATCAAGGGGATTTCTTTGGGACCATTCATGACTATTGCTACTCAGCAGAATGAACAGGAAGGGCTGGTGCAGCTTTGCTTGTCCATAGACGCCTGGCCGCACCCTGAGCAGCGGACATGCCTGGTGCCAGGACACTCACAGCGGGCAAGCCCAGCACTGCCTGGGTTCCAGAGCTTGACAGCAGCGGCACAGACATCCCTTCTGGGGCAGCCGTGGGGGAGTAGGGGAGTGATGGGCATGTCCATGGCAAGATTCTCTTGTGGGAAACCCAGAATACACCCTGTGCACAGCTACTTAGAGTTCACTAACCCCTCATGCCCAAAGTGCGATGTCCCCCGCAGCCCACTCTGGAATGTTATCCTTGGCACATTCCCAGGAAAATAGGAGCTCCTCAGGGGCCAGGTTCTTGTACACCAGGCTTTAGTTCTCAGCTTTGTGTGCAGTGACTGGACATCTGCAACAGCAGCTTGAAGACAAAAGATACTTTCAGCTCACTGTGACAGAGGCTCTAGTCCACAGCCAGCTGGCTCCGTTGTTTCAGTAATGAGGGGTAGAAAAGCAGGATGGGAGAAAGGTTGCACCTCCAAGCAGCAGAGACAGGGAAAGAGCCAGGCAGGAAAGGGTGGGGCAAGGTGTACCTTTCAAAGTATACCTCTAGGGGTCTACTTCTTTGGTGGGTCTCTGTGGTCTAACAGCTCCTTTTCTGCTTTGAACTCAATGTACTGAGCTATTGATTAGGTCAGGGATGTATGCAGGGATCCAGGTCCCAGCCCTGAACACTGCTGCAGGGAGCATGGAGCCGGCCCCTTAGCCTTAGGGAAGTGCTCAGACTTAAGTATTATGCTCTCAAGTGCACCAACAGTAGAAATAAGCCTGTTATGGTTTAAGGGTGAGCTGAGAAATCCTAAAGTGAGATAACAGCAATAAAAGGTGGAAAAGGATGGGGTATGATAGACAAAAGTGAAACTGAGAAAGTAAAATTGAACATTTTAGATGACATCTCAGGTGTGTTATCATTTTGTTACAAGTATAAAGAAGTGTAACATTTTGTGGAAAATTGCTCATGCAAGTGGAAGACAGTCATGAGTGATGTGGTACTTTTAATCCTTCCATACCTGTGTTCCAGTTTTGGTATGCCTGCCACAACAGGACATAATGAAACATTCGCTGTTCAAATTCTTGTCCCTTGAATTTTTATAGGTAACATGTATGAAGCTCATGCAAAAAGTTTTAAAATTGCAAGCTTTGGTATAAGTGGGTTAAAAATGGTGTTGGGCTTTTGGTGTGCTTCGGAGCTTTGTAGCTGTGAGCTCAAATTCAGGTGTAGGTGCCAGGTGAGTAAAGAAATGAGAAAAGCTGGCATGTAGGTAGAGACTAGGGAATTGGAGTGACCATGGCTCAGGTGGCTTGCAAGTTCCCACCCAGCTCCAGAGGATCATTGTCATGTGGGAATGAAGGCCTGGTGCTGCCAGAGCTTAGCAGGGTTGTTGTGCTTGTGATTAACTCAAGTTTTAAAACACACTAAGCCCCTCAATCTGTGAGCGGAGTGCCATCAAAAGTACTCTACAAGGTAGGCCTCACATCAGTGTAGACCCAGGGCCTTCCTGGGAGGACGATGAAATGCACAGTATGACAGCGCTTGGAAGACGTCGGCTATCAGGGTAAAAGAATAGAAAGAAAAACACAGGTGTGAGCCCCTTGGGATGCTGGGCTTGGGGACAAGAGGATGGGAGCCAGCAAAATAAAAGACAAGGCCTTCTGTGACACAGTTAGAAAGCACGAGAGCAGAACTAAAGCTATGACACTGACCCAGGAAATGTCCATAAGTCCAGCATTCTGAGTGTGATAGGAGCTTTCATGTGGCAATGAAAGGCAAGCTTCCTGCCTCCCCCAGCAGACCCCTGTTGTTAAGAGGAGGTGCACTAGCTGCTGGGACAAGACTCAGCTGTAGGTGAGTAGGAAAGCATCTGAGATCCTGAGATAAAATGTGCTGCAGTATTGCAGGACCTTTCAGCCCCTTATGAATGCACTTATTTCCTATTTCCCTGTTACTGTATTTAAGCATTGTATGAGACCATCCTAGAAGGCTGTCTCCTTTTTAACACATGGTACTTTTTTAAAATCACTGCAGTATCACTAATCTAACTTGTGGAAAACATAACCAGTTATAAGGTGAAATCTAAAGGGAGGCACGTCTATTACTCTCAAGCTTTGAGATCTATACAGATAACTTATTCTCAAGGATTGAACTAGTGTTTTTAGCCTAAAGATTGCTCATCCACCTCCAGTTTTCTATTTCATCGCCTTTGCCAACCAAATCTTGCACCCTCTTCTAGATTGGCAGAAGCAAGACAAATGCAGATTTTCAGCTTTCTTCAGGTCTCCTAGCATTCATCAGAATGTCTTGTTTTGTTTTGTGCCCTAGATTGGATCTTACTTTGGAAGTGTTTTAACAACAAGTGACATTGATAATGACTCTAACACTGACATCCTTCTCATTGGAGCTCCCATGTACATGGGAACAGAGAAAGAAGAACAAGGAAAAGTATATGTGTATACCCTGAACCAGGTAACGTGAACTGAGCTTGGTAGGAATCCAGGCAAATTTCTCTGTCCATCCCATGTTGAACAGTGTAGTTCTGCTTTTTCCTTGCTATAGAAATGAATGTGAAGTAGTTCTTAAGGCCCGTTCACACTACTGAAGCCTTAGTGTCAAAAGGAAAACTTTGGATTCTAATGTCGTTCTAGTACTTAGCTAGCTGTGTTCTACTTGTAAATGTGCAGTATATTTTATACCTGGGTATATGAGGGAGGAAGACAAGATTTCACCTGGTGCCAACACACTCGGGCTGGCGCCATTCACTAGCTCACCTCTGGAGGGGACAGCATTAGCAGCTAGAGGGCTGGCTGGTGCAGAAGTAATTTCAAAGCAAAGATATCAGCTACTTCCCAGGAACCACTGTGTTCTTTCATTGGGCTGAAGCAAAATTCTTGACAATAGATATCATTTGTAGGTGAAATGTTGGTTTTGTCATTATGTAATTATATTGCTATTTACAGCAAAACCAGTGTTTATTGCTTTAGGATTTTTAAACACTTAAACTTTCTCCTGTGCTATTTCAAAGCATAAATTGCATCACCTTTTTTCCATCATATTTTGCTTCTCCTGTGAACTTTTTTGGAAGTCTTATTCTGTAATCCCAGCACTTGGGAGACTGAAAACAGGAAGAGTCTGATCTGTGTAGTGAGACCCTGTAGACCCTGTACTAAATACATTTAAAAAAAAAAAGACAATGCTGATTATCTATCAGTAGTGCTATGAGAAAGCCTGCTGTGATTCTCAGCACATCTCCTGGTGCATCCAAAAGCTGCTCTTTGGGATCTCAGCTTTGTTCTCAGATAGAATCACTTTTTAAGAAATATTATGAGCATTACCATGGATGCACCAACATTTGTAATAGCACTGATTTATCATGTACTATAAAATTGACTCTGCCCTAGTAGTGATAGAAGCCCTGAGCATCCTGTGCATCTTCCTTCTAGACGAGGTTCGAGTATCAGATGAGCCTGGAACCAATGAAGCAGACCTGCTGCTCCTCTCCGAAGCACAACTCATGCACAAAAGACAACAGCAATGAGCCATGTGGTGCTCGTTTTGGGACGGCTATTGCTGCAGTAAAAGATCTCAATCTGGATGGGTTCAATGACATCGTAATAGGTGCTCCGCTGGAGGATGACCATGCCGGAGCCGTGTACATTTATCACGGCAGTGGCAAAACCATAAGGAAAGAGTATGCACAAGTAAGAGGTGAAATGCACACACTTCCCCGCCAGTGTGGGGCGGGTTCCATGGCACATGCTGCCTGCCTTGGTCTGCAGCTTATTTCATTTCTATTTGGAAACTAGGTTTAATCTTTCCTAAGTGTTCTGTATGGAGGAATTACTTCATACTTATGCTTGTGTCTGGTATTGTTATTTCAGCTTAAATACTGCATGCTTTCTCTTACATGAGAAACCCAGAATATAAATACAGAGCAGAATAAAAGGCGGGTAGGAAAGGGAGAGGGACCAAGAGATGGGGAAACAGGAGAAGGAACTGAGAAGAGAAGCCTCCAAGCACAACCTGACCCCGGCAAGGAGCGTGACCCTTATGGAAGCTCATCCAAGTAAGACATAAAAACTAAGAAAGACACATGTCCAGGGAGCTAAAGAAAAAAGACAAAACAAAAAAAGAATATTCTGTAACAGTGCTACTCAGCATTGCAGTGTGTTCCATCCTAAGACATTCCTTTTTGAGTAAGAGAATAATTATGTGAATTAAATAATACAACAGACGAGAGTGTTATTTATATGGTTGTTGCCCAAACTATTATGATGAAATTGCATTAAATATATGCTTACAAATTAAATTGGTAGATTTTCATCAAGTGAATTTTGTTTTATCAAAGTTTAAAATTTTGTCACAAATAATCCTTCATGGAAAATTTTTGAAAACCTAGGCTTAACCTGCAGGGGATTTCTATTGTTCCTGTTTTAAATTTATTGTCAGTTAATGGCTCTCATCTAGAAATTTAATGTCTTCATACATGAGAAAATAATCTAAATTAAATATTTATTATTATTAGATTATTTAAATATAATTTAAATAATCAATGCAATAAAAAAATGAGGGTTTAACAGTTCTAATGCAATTATCTGCTTTTTTGTAGTTAGGCATTCAGCAACTGCTTACAAACAAAATAGAACTGAACACTTTCTATAACATGAAAAGAAATACAGATACTAATTATTTCTTTTTCAGCGTGAGTGGTCTCTGGCTCTGCAGCCAACAGTGCTCCCAGAACCTGTTCATCTACTGTGGATTTGTGTTTAATTTCACATGAAGTCGTAATGGCATTAATAGTGGGCAAGGTTGAGCACTCTTGTTGATAACAACACTCCTTTCTACTTCACACATGACTACTTTCCTGTTAAAGACATTCAGGCTCAGTGGTACACACACCTCTAATCCAGCTCCTCAGAAGGCCAAGGAGGAGTCCCAAGTTCAGAGCCAGCCTGAACACCTCAGTAAGATGGTGTCTGAAAATAAAACTGAAAGAGGGCTTAGGAAATAGTTCAGTGGCAGAGTGCTTGTCTAATATGCGTGAGGCCAAAGGTTCAATCCCCCATAGTGAAAACAATACCTTCATTGCATTATGTACTTTAACTAAATTTGGGGCGCATAGGACCAAGAAGCCAAGGAAAAGGATTTCCTTGCTGGATTTTAGACTCCTTGCAAATCCTGCAAATTTAATGGAATGGCATTTGAAGTAAAAAAAAATTAATAAACACTTTTACTTATCAAATGGAACAGATTTTCATAAAAACTTTATTTCAGAAAATAATGATAAATTGAGGTACAGCTTGAAACAAACGTATCAGAATAGAATACTAGGTTTAGATTTCTTTATAGGTAAAGTACTTGGGTAGGAATAGATGCAAATCCACTTAGTCATTTCCACACGAACCATCCATGCTGCCAGTATGCAGAATGATCCAGAATAGCCTGCTTCAGGGCCCCCTGACTGGTTCACTGAAAAAATACACATCTATATGCAGAGAGACACACTTTTTAATGCATACAGCCATTTCTGGTTGGCTTGCTTTATATGAGTTTTTATTTTATGTTTTTTAAGTAGACATCAAGACAATGAGAAGACCTTCAGGTTAGGGAGGGCAGTCCTGCCTCTTTACCATCAGTTTATTTAGTATCGTCAGCTTTCCCTAATGCTGAATGAACTCACATATCATTGATATATGCACAGGTCAGCCCTCAAGGACCCCACATTCCCAGTCCCTTCCCTACACTCCAGTACATCTGAATACAGTTTTGGATCGGCACTGAAGAACACTGCAATGGCAATATGCATTTGATAGAATGTTATTGTTTATAACCAGCAACAAAATCCAGTGAGCCCCGAATTGATCCCCAGAGTAATCCACTCCTCTCCTTGCCTATGTAATCATGTTTTCAAGGTGTCAAGCACCTTTAAATATCTCTGTTTAATAAGAGTAAAAAGGAGCTAGAAAGTAGAAGCAGTTGCTTGTCGTGTTTCAGGATTAGCCAAGATGGTATTATATATTTTTCCCCTTTCTCTAATGTCACCAGAGAGGAGTTTATATAGCAAAAACAACAATGTCCTTTGGGAGCACCCTGGGCTTTCCTCATCTTTCCACATGGAGTGGCTCTTGATTCCCAAAAGAGCTTTTAATTACTTTGTTAACCAATCTAAATTCTCAAGTTTATATGAAACTTTTGAACAGAGTCTCCTGACATTCGACTCTCTGCTGGAATTTTCACAGCGTATTCCATCGGGTGGGAACGGCAGGACCCTGAAGTTTTTCGGCCAGTCTATCCACGGAGAGATGGATTTAAATGGGGATGGTCTGACTGACGTGACCATTGGGGGCCTTGGTGGCGCAGCCCTTTTCTGGTATGTAGTTTATAATCTGCTCCTTTTTCACAGAGAGCCCCAGGTGTCAGCATATGACTGGAGCTTGTGCCATACCAAGTGTCTGTTTCCTTCTGTGCTCCATTACATAGGCCCAAGTTATTCATTTGAGAAAGTCACAGTTATGCCTAATTGTCAACTCAATTGGCTTAGGAACAATGGGAGATCAGAAAGCATGCTTTAGGTGTATCTGTGTGGGCCTTGGTGGCATGGTCATGGACTTAAAGTCTGCTCCCTGGATTTTACCTCCTTGCTGCTATTCCCTTGGCGACCAGGAGCTAAGCTTCACCTCCTTGCTGCTATTCCTTGTCCACCAGGAGCTAAATATCTTTGCTGTACACGTGGCCTTGCCAGCATGGCACTTCTGCCAGGCACCAGCAAATACAAACTTAACCCTCCAAAACTGTGGGCCAATAAACCATGTTCTTCTTTAAGTGGCAGCTGCTTGGTATTTGTTTCGCAACCAAGAAAGCTGACTAACACCAGGAAGGTACAGGGGAAGGCAGACTTTTCTAGAAGAAATTCATAAATGAGAAGATATTCCTCAGTTTGAGTTCTATATGATCTTTTAGGGCTAATGGACTCTTCTTTCACTTTCCCAAGTCACCAAAAGAGCTATAGTTTCTGCCATAACCCAGGGTCTATAACAGCAGAATGGAGCAAACCAGGATAAAGAGTATAAAGTACTGCCTGCCACAGCAGGTGCCAACTGGATGCAAGTGGAAAAGAGCCTGCTTCCTGGGCTGGATCAACCCACAGCCCACATGAGGGTCCCCTTAGAGCAGCCTGGGACTGTGGAGTAGACAGAGGCCAGACAGCTGTGAGTATGGGTGACCCACGTACCAAATAGGAAATGAGGTGTGTTCATCTGCTGCTGATGAAAGTGTAAGCAGCCTAGAACTCAGGGCATATCCAACAATAAGTATTTCAAGGTCCTAAAATACTCATGCTCAAAGAATTTACTTCCTAAAACAATGTAAAGCTATACTGTAAAATATGGCTAAAAATGTATGTCTTTAGAGCAATAATAGCACTGTATTAATAACCATTTGTTTAGAAAAAGAAAGCAAAATATCCACTGAGAGAAAAATGAACATGCAAATTATGATAGATGCATATGCTGGTATAGTAGGCTGGCATTAAAATAAAGAACTTAAAAAAATACCAATATTCAAAAGCTGTGCTTTGTAAGCTCAGAAATATGCATGTATGCATAAGCATACGTGTGTACAGATCAGCACACATTGTGTATACATAGTCTGCTATTCTGCACTGATAAAACACTTGGGGTATTAAATGTTGCTGACAATTATTGTTGAGTGGTAACTGTAAATTACTGTTTTCTTTATGCATATCCATGTTTTGTCATGTCTTATATGAGTAAATTATTCTAAAAGAAAAAGATATCATTTCTCAAAAGCATAGTCAGAGACATCAGTGTTCAGAAGATACCTAGTTATAAGGAGCTGGCCTGCCCCTAGAGCAAAGACCAAGTGGCAGTGGCCAACATTTGCTCTGACATCATTCAAAGTGGTGTCCTCACATCCCCCACACACATTCTTTCTACCTAATATTTAACCCTGCCACCACTTGGGAGCAGTGGAAGTCCCTGGGCTTTAGAATGAAAAGGACTGAGATTAAATTGAACTTTTTCCTTCTTAACAGACTTCAACCTTGAATTATAAAAAATGTGTCAGAGACACATAACTTTAGTTACTTCACTTACAAAATAAAGACAGTACAACTTCCCTTTACCTACCAGGGTGCTCTCCAAGGCCCCTGTGAATACATGAGGCCTCGGATGGTATCAGGCTCTGTAAGTGCAGGGGTGCACAGTGAGCCTAAGGGGGTAAGTCACTGAGGTGACCACAAAGTAGGGGGTAAGTGAGATAGGCAGCGTGCATACACTGGATGAAGGTGTTTCATTTCCCTGACCAGGAAGGTGTAGGATCACACGGATCAGAGAAGCACACAGTTTACAGTGAATGAGTTGTTTCTTTCTGGAATTCTCCATTTTTTATTTTAAATCATGGTTGACCACATATAACTGAAACTGGAAAGGAAAACAGGATAAGAGGAAGGCTAGCATATTTCTTCTTTTTAAAGGTAATCAAGCATACTGGGGAGATGGCTTAGTAGAATAAGTGCTTCCCTGGCAAGTGCAAAGGCCTGAGTTCAATCCCCAGTTCCACCAAAAATTAAGAAAAAATAAAATAAAAGATAAAAGGTGATCAAGAATTAAGCAACTGGGGCCGGGAGATGGCTCAGTGGAATAAGCACTTCCCTGGCAAGTGCAAGGGCCTGAGTTCAATCCCTGGTTCTGCCAAAAAAAAAAAAAATAATAATAATAATTAAGCAACATGTCTACCAAACTCAGTGCTTTGAATATTATTCTACTTTTTCCAGAAACACAGGGCTGAATCCACAAGAACAGACAAGTATTACAGCCCTCCTGGAAACTAACTGGCATACCACAACATTTCTAGAGGTCTCTGGGCTACATTGGAAACTTAGACATATCATAGATGCAGTTTTGATTCTGAGCATGTACTTGTTTGCCTGTGTTTTGCATTGCAAGTGGAGCTAGATGTTTGCCCTTTGAACCAGGTGCTCCAAATGGTCCAACCTGGGTCTCCTCAGAACACAGGACATAGTCTCTTCTGTGCTGGAGAATGGATTCCCACAGGCTCACTTGCTATACAAAGGAGAGTACTCCCTATGCACTCACGCTGCACTCTCAAGTAGATGGCATTCATTAGACGCAAAATGTGCAAGCAATCCCCGTTGTTTGTGTGCTTCTAGGTCCCGAGATGTGGCTGTAGTTGAAGTCTCCATGAATTTTGAACCCAATCAAGTGAATATTCAAAAGAAAAACTGCCGCGTGGAGGGAAAAGAAACAGTGTGCATAAATGCTACAGTGTGTTTCACTGCAAAGCTGAAGTCTAAAGAGGACTCCGTGTATGAAGCTGGTGAGCATTGTCCCTGCAGCTAGTCCTCTAAGGCAGAGGCTGTGGCACTCACCCTGTGAGCTATTGAAAGCGGGTGTGCTGTGCAAAGATTTCAGAATCCACCCAGTTCTGTAGAAAAAAATCACATGCCTATATGCAGGGACTTCAACCTCATAGCATCCTCTGGCTCCTATGTACTATTTTTTTTTCTTGTTTTTTTTTTTTATTGAAGAACAAGTAGCAGTGATACAGTTTCAAGACAAATTAACAGGACAGATTTGATAATAAATACACTGCAGACTGTTTTCATAATGTTTTGGTATTGTACAAGGTGCATACATGATATTGTACTCATAGACACTATTACAGCAATTGTCTCTAATCAGAAACTTAAGAGAGTATAGCTGTATACTTGTCTTATTTTTTTATAGCTGAATTGTATCCCAGATTCAATAATTAATACTGTCTACCTTGTTATCTTCCTAGTGATTGTCCATACATAGTACTAGAAACTGACATAATAACTTCTCCAGCCACTATTAGTGCAAATCTTGCTTCCCATACAATTATGCAGAAGCACTGCATATTTATCCTAACTATACTGTCTATACAAACACATCTTGATTCTTTGTGTCCCCCTTTTTTGTCTAGACCTATCAAAGATGGGCACTCCATTGTCATTAAACCACTATAGGTGTCTGAACTCGGCAACACAATCCAACATAGTCTAGCATTCCACAGTAATAGTGACTTATCTGAAGAAGTTGTTGACTAAAGCCATTTACAGCTCAACTTATTATTATGGCCCCACATTATATACCTCATTTTTATACTTTTCTGCTGGATAGTTAAGACTGAGATAGAGTGAGACTTATATAACAAAAAATGCAACTTTTGTTTCTGATGAGGTCAGTCAAGTTCCTCAGGGTTTATCTTATAATCCTGTACCTTATTCTGTACATCCTTTGTCTGTGTCAGCCATTTGGATGAGTCAAGGCCAGTGCTTGACCAGTTTGCTCTCTGTGAGAGCCTGAGAGAAAATTTTCTCTCCATGTGACTCTCCCCAGGCACACTATAGATCATCAGTCTCCTTCCTCTGTGGCTCCATAATCTCCTTGATCAGAAAATTTGGGCCACAACTAAGTTTCATGATGTTATAGTACAGGTTCTCCTATGTCCGGAGTCTTCGCTGACCTTGAAAGGCTAGGGCCAAAATGTTGGCTGACCTTGCGGCTCTTCTATTTCTCCAATTCTTGATCTGTGAACTTAGGTTGTTAACCATCCAGAAGAAAAGCTGATTAGTACCCTGTAGCATATGCTGTTCAGTTTGCCCTATCTTACTAAATTCTTTTTAGTTGTTGTATAATTCTATTTGTATTTCTTCTTTTGACTTATACTAGGGTGACTATATGATATTGTACATGTGTGTCTGGTTTATTTCACTTATGGGTATATGTTCAAGTGGCATCCACTTTAGTATAAATGCTTCAAGTTTATCATTCTTTATAGCTGAGTAATACTCCACTATATAGAAATGCCACATCTTTTTCAACCATTCCTCATGTAACAGGTATCTTGGTTGTTTCCAAGATCTTGCTATCACACATTGTGCTGTTATAAACATATGTACACATATATCACTATGATATAATGATTTCAATTCCTCTGGGAAAATTCCCAGTAGGGGGGATAGCCAGCTTGAATGGGATTTCCAGTCCTACTCTCCTACTCATTTGAGGAGTCCCCATACTGATCTACACAATGGTTGCACCAGTCTACATTCCCACCAGCAGTGGAGAAGTGTTCCCTTTTCCCCACAACCTCTCCAACATTTGTTGTTGGTTGATTTCCTGATGATAGCCATTCTTTCTGGAGTGAGATGGCATCTCAGTGTTGTTTTAATTTGCATTTCGCGTATGGCTGGCTATGTGGAGCATTTTTTCATATATTTATTTGCTTCTTTAATTTTGTCCTCTGAGAAGTGTGTATTCATCTCAGATGCCCATTTCTGGTTGGGTCTTTAAATTTAAGGGCCCTAATGTATCTTAGTTATTTATATATTCTAGAGAGCAGACCTTTGTCTGATTGCTTATTAGTTAGGATTTTTTCAAAATTTGTGGGTTGTCTTTTCACTTTATTGACAATTTCTTTTGACGTGCAGAAACTATGTACTATCAACAATCAGATGCTAAGATACAGAAGCATTCTGTCCCTGTTCCTGCCCCCTGCTGGTAGACACTGGTATTACAGAGGCCCTGAATTGGCTGTCCAGAGCTTCCTTTCCACTGAGAAGGTGCTGCTGGCTTTGCAGTGATACTGGTTCTGTTTGGGGGTCCTCGACCCATCATTTTGGCACGTGTGCCCCCTCATCCCTATACACAGCACTTTCTAAGCAGTTTCTGGTGAGGTTTAAACAAGTTGCCATCAAAGCTATGACGGCCATGGCCTGGAGAGGAGTCATATACTTGACAAACAACATGAGCACAATGAGACAATGCAACGATCCATGCAACTAATTTTTCTCCTCATGTGTGTTTATAGCTCTAACCAGTCCCCTGACTAGAGGACAAATGAACTGGAGGAAAGAAAACAATGATTTTTTTTTTTTTAATGTATTTAATACAGTGTCTACAGCAGCGTCTCCCTATGTAGATCAGACTCATAGTGATTCTCCTGTTTTCAACCTCCCAAGCACTGGGATTACAGGCATGCACCACCAGGCCCAGTCTCAGTCACCCTCTCAGAGCGCCTGGGGGTGGGCCAGCAGGGCATGTGGTGCCAGGGATCAAACCCCCGTGCCTGCACCTGCCTAAGCAGACACTTTACTCTGCTGAGCCATCTGGCCAGCCCAAAATAATGATTTAATTTCAGTACATAACATCAATTCAGTCTCCTTTTGTTTTTGCTAACTAGATAATGAAATATTGTAGCCCACATACAAAGTATGGTCTCACTTTTTTCCTCCTTGTGATATGCCTTTTCATGGAATTTAATGCTACTTTGAAAATACTCTAACATGAATCTTTTATTTAAGGAAAAAATTAAAATATAATTAATAAGCCAGGTGTGGTAGCTCATGCCTATAATCCCAGCACTTGGGGGACTGAGGCAGGAAGATTGTTGCAAGTTCGAGACCATTCTGGACTACAAAGTGAGCTCAGGGCAAGCCTAAACTGCAAGCGAGACCTTATCTCAAAAAAGACTAAAATAAAAATCCCTGATGCCTTTTGTCTCTATTGAAATATACTCAGTATCACAGGCTCAAACAAGTCTTTTAACAGAAAGTCTGGTGAGCACACACATAACTAGCACATTAGATGTGTAGCTATGCATGCAGCTTTCCACTCAGGGTAAGTGTTATTAAACATCAGATGGATGGTGAACACAGAGCAGTTCTGCGCTAGTTCCTCAGGTTGCCTTGGTGCCAGAGTCTTTCCTACAGTGCTTGTTTAATGTGTTGAATCATAGGAAAGTCACCTTCAAAAGAGCAATGATGTCAGTTTTTCTTTTACTTTTGTAGATATGCAGTACCGTGTCACCCTCGATTCCCTAAGGCTGATATCACGAAGCTTTTTCTCTGGAACACAGGAAAGACGGATTCAAAGAAATGTCACTGTCCAAGAATCCCAGTGTGTTAGGCACTCCTTCTACATGTTGGCAAGTAAATCATGTGCTGTTGCTGCCTTGCTCCAAGTGCAGGAAGGCAGTCTGGTTATTGCTGTGCTATTTCAAAGCATACGATATTAACTTTATATTGTTTATTCATTCTTATCAGAAAATTGCAAGTCTGGTTTTATTATTTCCATGTATATTTGATAAAACTATCATTAGGGTGCCCTGTATGTATCCGATATTCATGTGGTAACTGAAAAACCTTCATTCATTCTTTTTTTTTTTTTTTTTTTTTTTTTTTTTTTTTTTTTTTTTTTTTTTTTTTTTTTTTTTTTTTTTTTTTTTTTTTTTTTTTTTTTTTTTTTTTTTTTTTTTTTCTTTTTTTTTGGTGGCCAACTCAGCCCAGGTAGGGCTGGTACAGCATGTGGTTCTGGGTATCTAAACATGGTCTCTATGTTTTACCTAAGCTTACCTAAGCAGACACTTTAGACCACTGAGCCATCTTGCCAGCCCATTCATTCATTTTTCTCAACCATTCATTTATTCAGTTTGAAAGCATCATGTAGCTTCCAGGAGCCTCATCTGTCAAACCCCAAGGGAAAATTGTGGAGTCATGCTTTCTAGGCTCTGGTGAAATATACATCTTGCTCTTTGACTTCAAATGAACAAAATCCTGGTATTTTCTTGATCTCAGGCTTTTAGCTTCTTTGTTTTCAGTGAATGAGAGAGACTTGAAAAATAAAGTACCAATTCCTGGAGATTGTGGATAAACCAATTGGAATCATTTTAGATGTGTTTTGTTGGATTTTGCATAAGTAGAGTGTTCTCGATTGAGGTCGGGAATTGCTTTTATACATTTTCTAAAAATATACATGGTGGTATTTTGTACGAAAGCAGAGTGGAGGTAAGGAAGAAACACTGGCTTTACACAAAATTAACCTGGCGACTTGAACATGACCTTAGGATCTTAAAAGAATAAGGACTGATTTCCCCTCCTTTGACTTATTTCCCCTCCTTTGACTTATTTCCATCAATTTAAGGTATTTTTATTTCACATTTTGCTAATTTAGGACAGAAAAGTGACAGGTGGGTGTCTGGTGTGTCCATTTATTTTTTCAATATTCTTCATAAATATTAACATATGTACTTTTTATTAATTTTAATGAGAAAGAAATAGCAGTGAGACAGTTTCAAAACAGGGTAGTAGGGCAGTTACAATAATTAATACATTGCATATTGTTGTCTTCGTAGTAGTTATTCCTAGTACAAGGTGCAGACATGATATCTTGTCTAAACACTATTAGTACAGTACAGTTAACAGTAAGATCTAGCTATGATCCGAGAAAGTAAGCCTGGACATGTCCCTCCTATTTAGCTTCTCAGAGGAGGACAACTAGGAGCTAGAGGGTGCATTTCCTCTGAGGTACAGCCTGCAGCTCATGGAGAGGCCCTTTAGTCTGTGATCACAGGCTCTGTGTCCATGCCATGCTATGCACTATGTGTGAAGGAGTGGACTAATTTCAAAAGCTCCAAAGTCCTTTGGGGTCCTAATGAACATTTTAACATTTATTCTTCATCTTTCCCACATTCTGAGTGACTGTGATAGATCATTTAGTCTTAAAGATTCAATTTATCATCTGTAAAATAGCCCTAAGTTACTCACTTTTCAGTAATATTGAAATAATTCACAGTAATATATGTGAAGCCTATAATTGTAGATACTGTGAATGAAAGTTATTGATGATAGTATTAATATCAGTCATATTCATATTATTTCTATATCAGTTTACATTATAAAATTATTATAAAACTACACATATATCATAGATAGACAGACAGACATGTGACTCCACTTAAAGATTGGGAAGACTGTCCCAGAAGTACTGTATTGCATGCTGATATTAGCTAAGGTCACAAGAGACTTGATATTAAACAGTGCGCCATGTGTTCCACCACACCAGCAGGGCTGTAGTGAGTGAGCCAACTGCTCTTAGCCTGAGTCTCTGCTGTCCGGCTGTGTCCCTTGTCAGCAGAAAAGCTGTGCCCTCCTGGGGAAGCAAAAGCCTGATTTCCAGTAGACCCCGGGGGCTGAAGGAGAGAAGCAGAGCAGAACCTGGAGCCAGTGTGGTGCCCATGACCTACTGCTATGTTTCCCTCTAGGACAAGCATGACTTTCAGGACTCCGTGAGAGTGACTGTGGATTTTAACCTTACTGATCCGGAAAACGGACCTGTGCTTGATGACTCTTTGCCAAACTCCGTGCATGAATATGTAAGTCAGAATAACTGTCTGAGAATATAATAGCGGAAGGGGTGGAATCCGGAAACATGTAGCCCTAAGTCAGTCACTGGCATGTATGCATGTACATATTGGCCCTTTTCAGGTATGTCCCAATCCTTACTTCCTGTTGTGGGAGTCCAGGAAGCTAATAAGTGATGCCCACCTTTTTAAATCTCACCTGCATTGAGGACCAGCAAGAAACCTCCCCTTTCATTCCAGTAAGCCCTGGGCTGCAGGCCAAGGTTTCAGTAACCTCGGGGTCTTCATATTGAGCCTTGTCCTCAGGCCACAAACAGGCAGCAAGACATCAAGGATGCTGGCTGACCTCTGGCCTCTGCCCTGACAGCCACCTCTACTGGGCAAATGCGGAGAAGCAGGGCAGAGCATAGGCTTTCCTGCTTCCCCAGCTGAGCTACACCCTGGGGGCTTGCTTCCAAGCACAGCAGAAAGCAAATGAAGCCAGAGGAGGGGCGGGGGAGTGGTGGGGTGGGGCAATGTCAGGAGCATGGGCCAGTGCAGGCCTTCGCTTTCCAGTGCAGCTACCTTCCTCTCTTCTCTCCCTTCCAGCCTCCCACATGTATTTATTGTCACACAGAGATTACAGTCTCCTGGAAGCCAGGTGTTAGGAATTAAGTACTGCTGTGGAGTGGGAGTGCAGAGCTCCTGGGACCTTCTCCATCAGCGGTGTCTGCCGAACACTGTAGTTGTGACCTGAGGAGAAAGCGAGCGAGCCTCATTGATCTTGGGGAGGAGGGGGATTAGTGCACCTAAAGGCCTGAGGGGTCAGGAAGCTGTGAAACTAGAGCACCTGGGTGAGATGAGAGGAGAGGCATGGAGGGTGCCAGATCCTGTGGGATTTGGTGCCTCCAGGCAGATTTCAAAAAAAGCTGGAAAAGATTTTTTTTAAATGGTGCAGCAGTACAGCTGGGGAGGTAGCTCGGTGGTCTAAGCACCTGCCTGGCAAGTGCAAGAACCTGGGTTCGATTCCCTGTACCGCATGCAGTGCCAGTCCCGAAACTGGGTGTGGTGGTGCACACCTGTAATCCCAGTGCTGTGGAGGCTGAAATAGGAGGATCACTATGAGTCTGAGCTGTGTCTTGAGACTCTGTACCAAATAAATAAAAAAAATTTTTAAGTTAAAAAACAACACAAAGCAGTGTTAAAAGTTTAAATCTGGCTTAGTGGTGAGACTGGGAGTGTGTTATTCAAGGACTACTGCAGGCACAATATGAAGAATGATCAGTAGGAAGTAAGAGTATGTAGAGGAGCTGGTGAGAAGGCTTTCACTCTCCTTTGGAAAGGAGACGGTGAGAAAGGGGTGAAGGGTTCGGCTCTAGGAGAGAAGTGGGATGCGCAGCCCTCGCCCTCAGAAAAAGCCTGGCAGGAGGGACGCAGAACAGCGGGCCAAGAGCAGACAGGCTTGGCGCTCCCTCCTGCCGGGCTGTGGTGCCTTTCTAAGCTCTTGAGTCTTTTCAGTCTACATTCTCCTAGATGGCACTAACTAGATTTCAGCCTTACTTCTCGGCTTGATTTTTTTGAAATTGCTCTTCTCTGGTAGACTAAAAGAAGTGAAAAACATCCAAAATTGTGCATTTTAAAAGGACAAGGCTGCTTTATAAACAGAACTAGAGAAGTATCTGTGGGAAAAGTTTATTCACCTAAGAATAAATACAAACTTCCTGAAGATTTCTGCGGCACAGAGTAATTCTTAATACACTTTGATGACTTAGTACACTTTGACACTATATCATTTCTGCTGCACAAATTTAATAGATGATTTCCAATAATGCTTAAGTGCAATTTGAAAACTATGTCTGTGATTTTCAGATTCCATTTGCCAAAGACTGTGGACATAAGGAAAAATGTATTTCGGATGTCACCCTGGATGTAACTACCACAGAACAGGGCCAGTTTATTGTCAAGTCCCAGAACGACAAGTTCAACATTAGCATCACAGTCAAAAATAAAGGTGACAGTGCTTATAACACCAGAACCATCAGCCAGCATTCTCCAAATCTAATTTTTTCAGGAATCGAGGTAAACTTTCATTTATTTATTGTTACAACCATCATTTATTAAACCCACTTTTCATGTTTCTGAAATAATTGATTTTATTATACTGATTCTATATAGTGTACATTTTGAACAAAATTGGTATACACTAATTCCAAAAGTACCAACATGTTTAAATTTTTTTGTTCTGTTTTATTTCTTTGGACATGTATGTCCTTTCCTAAGGTAACTCTGAGGAAGACAGAGATGCATCACAAATGTATGTTTCCATATGCCTTAAACCAATGAAATTGAGATGGAGCCAAGAAAAACGTAAAATGACAAAACTAAAATAATTTTAACAGAGAGGCAGAGGAGTCCTCTGTGCTGAAAAAGACATCTTCACTTAGTGCAGAAAGACTAAGATGCCACTTCTCCATGTCCAGGCAAAACCTTCACCTTGGCAAAATATTTGATTCAATTACTGTGTTTACTAACTCCTAGTAGAAGGAGTTCTCTGGGGTACAGCAAAAATACCTATCTGATAGGTTTTTAAAGCATTTGGGCAATAAAATATCTGCATAAAATGCCATAATATAGTGTTTCCAAATTTGAACTTTGCTTTTAATTGTGATCTCTAAATAAATGATCTCAGCGACATGGTGGTTAAAGTAGACTTGAAAAACTGTCATTAATGTACTGTGTCTTGGATACAAAGTATTAATTGTGAATATAAATACTTTTTATGAATCCAAAATGTAAGTGCAGGTAGTACTGGGGAGACGGTAGTAGCCTTGACGTTCTCTCCGGAAGGGTTACCCAGCCCTTTCAGCTGACCCCATGGCCCTGGCCAGCAGAGCCGCAAGACCCACAGAGGGCCACATCCCCTGCTTTGTCAACAGCAGCTGAAGTCATAATGGCCTCTCTTTCTTTTAGCTGTATTATATGCTAGGCATTGCTGCAAGGATTTCACATAGTCTCACTAATTCTTTTCCATACCTACTTACTGCACAGATTTGAAAATGAGCCATTTTTGCATTTCTGTAACTGCATTTTGAATTGAAAGTATGTTTAACTAGAAGCATTATTTTTTCTCTTTATTGGCATATATAACAACAATGTACTGCATATTAAATGGCATTTTAGTTTCAACCAAGTCAAATATTACTAACTCCACTTGTTAGAAAATCAGACAGCAGTAAAGACTCTTAAGACAAAGGCACCAGTGGTGGACCCGGGAGTTAAATCCCCATGCTCACAGGTCAGAGCCCTTACTCTCCACTGCACACAGCGTGTTTCCCTGGGCAGCCCAGAGTGTGGGAGCTCTTTTGGTCGGGTGCCACAGTCTCCAGTGAAGCCAATGTCCCTGGTGGTCTCATTTCCACCCGCAGAAATACAGGAAAGCGAGATGCATGGTCTTCCCAGTGCTTTCAATCATGTTTTCAGATCATAATGAGCCATGACACAGGTGGTCGCAGAGTGATGTGACTGACCTAGTCACCCTGAGGGACACATATCTTAGCCTGAGTCTCCAAGACACAGAGGGAAACTGTCTTCACCTGTTTATCTGCCCTGATTCTGTTGACCTTCTTCTTCTAGGGGATCCAGAAGGACAGCTGTGAATCACATCGTAACATCACATGCAGAGTTGGATACCCTTTCCTGAGAAGAGGAGAAACGGTGAGCAGAGTAGACACAGACACTGTCTGTGAAAACTAACGTGCTTATCACATCTGCAACGGGCAATGACTCGTGTGTCTTCCTGCCAGGTGGCTTGAGTCACCAGGGGCACATGCGTGGCTGTCCACTTGGGCAGCTTTTCATTAACTGTGTTAATAAAAACGCCATTAAAAATGATTAGATCTGTTGTGCCATCAGTGGCACAGCCCACCCAATGGGACAATCATGCATATGCCACTGGTGGTTCAGGCTGGTAGGAACATATTAAAACCAAATATATACATACACTTAGTGGCAGCTTAGCATAATGTAGAAGAAAAAGATTGAGTTTAAAAATGTTACAGCTTAAAATCTGGATACAGTTCCAAACATTTGTGCCTCCCTAAAATTCTTCTGTTGAAGCTTACTCCCCAGTGTGGTAGCATTAAGAAGTGGAGCCTCTGGTGTCCATGGCTTTATAGAAGTGGCTCTGGACTGGAGAGATAGCTGCTCAGTGGTCTAAGGGCCTTCCTGGCAAGCACAAAGACCTGGGTTGGATCCCTGATACTGTGAGCCATGCCAGCCCTGGGCATGATGACACGTGTCTGCAATCCCAGTGCTGGGGAGACTGAGGATCACTGCGAGTCCAAACTAGGTAGCAAGACCATGTATCAAATAAATAAATAAATGAAAATTTTAAAAAAGAAAAAGTGTGGCCCACCAGGAGCTTCCAGTCCTCTGCATCCGGTGTGGTCATACAGCAGGCATAGTCTAAGAGAACAGGCCATCAGGAGACACTGGCTTGGCTGGTGCTTGGGTCTGCAAGCCCCTGGCTTCCAGAACTATAAGCAGCAAGTTTCTGTTGTTTATAAATTACTCAATCAAATGTTACAACAATCTAAACAAACCAAGACAAAAATCCAAGTCAAAAGTATCACATGTGAATTTCCAATACAGAGGCAAATGATGGTAGATAAATGGACCTGCTGTGCTGTCTTCCCACCAGAAGTGGGTAAGGTTCTGTCTTCTCCATGCAGTTAATCATTAATTAGTTACTCTGGTGAGTGTGAAGTGATGTACCATAGTAATTTTGACTTGCATTTATGCTAATGCCAATGAGGTTTTGTGCAACATTTTATGTATATATGGGTCAAATGTATATATGTTTTGGAGAGATGTCTTTTCCAACCCTTTACCATTTTATATTACCCACTTTATATTACTTTTATGTCACTAAACTGTAAGCTCTTATGTCCTGTGAACAAATCCCTAATCAGCTATATGATTTGCAAATACCTTCTTCCATTCCCACCTTTGTACTTTCACTTTCTCTGAAGGAAAAAAAAAAATTTAATTCTGCTGCACTCTTGCTTATTTCTTTAATCCTTAGTCAGATAGCTCATGGACCTGCAGGCAGGCACAGGGGTGGGGGGGTTCAATCCCCCAGTCTGCCATGCCAGCCCCACAATGACCTGGTGACACACACCTGTGATCGCAGCTCTTAGGAGTCTGTAAACAGGTGGGTCACTACGAATCTGATCTAGTAGTGAGACCCTGAACAACCTGTAGACTCTTCCCTAAAATACAAAAAATTAAAAAATTCTTTTATACCTGTGCTCTTGCTGTCATATTTAAGAAAGTTTTCCCTGATTCAAGGTCAGAAATATTTTTACATGTTTTCTTCCAAGAGTTTGTCCTTTAGCACTTACATTTTTCAGTCTATGATCCATTTTGAATAACCTTTTGTGTACTGTAAGGAGAGAATACAGTTAATTTTTTTTTTTTCACAAAGCTAGCCAGTTTCCCCACACCATTTCTGGAAAGAATTTAATTTCCTACATTTAACCATTCTTCACCATTTCTTCTATTTGGAAATTCCTTCCTGCTCAGGATAAAAGCTAAAATTAATGTGTTTCATCTTTAGGCACTAAAGAAGATGGTTTGTATCTTCTTTAGCAGAGTCAACACTGGCTTTACACTTAGAATATTTTTTGGTTTCAAAGATCTAGATATTCCTTTTAAGTTTTTCAGGATAAGATGAACACATAACACATAGCTTTTCCATCTCCACTTTTCTAGTTCCTTGCTTTAGGTGTAAAACCCCATGAAGAAAACAGACTCTCAAAGCCAACCAGTCCCAGAGGTTAAGGAGAGGCCTGTGGGGCCCTCACTGAGCCACCCACACAGTCTGACCTTTGCCTGTTGTATCTCATACTCATCTACAGAAACACAATTTTACTGGAATTTTATTATTTCAAAACAATAAGAAAATTGCTGTGGTTGCAGATTCCTAAGGACTGCTCCCTTTTTTATTTCAAAGCAGAGCATATGTAGAAGAAGAAAATGCAAAAGAGAACTCAATGGTACAGTAAGGTTTTATGGGAAAACCATTGATCCTTGAGATTCTGATAATCTCTTCTGTGATCGGGCCTAAATAGATGAGAAGAATTTTAAAAATCAAAACTCCTCCTATCTGCACTTAATCATAAAGATAAAATTTTAGAGTTTCTATTGCACATTTAGACTATTTCATTGACCTTAAGTTCAAAATACTGTAGCATAAAGCAAAATTAATTCTGACAACTGGAAATATAATTCCGTAAGTATTACTATAAGGCTTCTTGGACCACAGCAAATACATTTGTAATATGTCATGGGTTATGTAGTCTACATGTGTTTATGTATACATTCTCAAAAATCAGTTAATGTGGGGAGGCGGGGAGATGGCTCAGTGGAATAAGCACTTCCCTGGCAAGGGCAAGTGTCTGAGTTCAAGCCCCAGTTCTGCCAAAAATACAAAAACAAAAACAAAAAAAAATCAGTTAATGTCATGGAAATGTTTTCAAATTTTTATTAAGTATAATGTTAATTACACAAACTCTTACAAAACTCTGTTTTTATTATAATTTACTGTAAGTCACCAAGTTTCTGCTTTAATTTAACATTCTTTAAGTTCCAGAAGAATTCTTACACTAACACATTAGTGGATCCAAGTGTATTCTCTGTTACTAAAGGGATGTATTCTTACTTTCTAGGTCACTTTCAAGATATTATTTCAGTTTAACACATCTTATCTCATGGAAAACATGCTCATCCATTTAAGTGCAACAAGGTTGGTTCACATGTATATGAATTTGTATGCACGCGTTTATGTAAATACTTTGATGTGATTAGAGCGTCTTGCTCTGTAGCACTGGTGAGTTCTTGCCACTTGCATGATATTAGCAGAAGTGAGGTCCACAAACCACATTACTTCACAAAAACTATTTTAACAAAATAAATTACAATAATTAACAAAATAAATTTTTATTTAAAGGTAATAGTTTAAACAACTGGATTAAATCATGGTTTTACAAGCTGTGGAATATATTATAATCACACACCACTTATATCTGCCAAATTGCATTCATTTAAGATTTTACAAGATGAGCCAATTTAAAAAATTTTCCATCAAAGTCAACTAAGTCACTAGATGGACTTAATATTTTACAATAGCCATTTTTTTTAATCACTAATTTATTTATTTACTTATGTATTTGGTACAGGGTCTTGCTACACAGCTCAGACTTGTAGTGAAACTTCCTATCTCAGCCCCCCCAGTGCTGGGATTGCAGTCATGTACCACCATGCCTGGTTTTGGTGGCCAGCATGGTATTCCTCAGGTTCCAGGGCCTGCACGGCACGTAGTACCAGGGATCAAACCCAAGTCCTTGCACTGGCCAGGCAGGCACTTAGATTACCAAGCTATCTTCCTGTATAGAGAAGACAGATGGGTAAATTAATGCAAGTAATGGATGAACTCACTGCACCTGTGAGGCAGCACCAGGGGCTTGGGTAGTCTGAAAGGGGTGGGGACGAGTGTAGTAATGATGGCTAGTACCCACTGGTGTATGCCAGGCATGATCTCAGACATGTTACACTTATTATTCCTTTAATCATTTATTAATCATACAATAATTAAATCTTTATTTTATGAATGAAGAAACTAAAGCACAAAGTGATTAAATAATTTTCCCACAGTATGCCATGCCTAGAGACAGTTCCATTCTGTCACTCTTGTCATTTGGACATGCTTTTTCAATGAGAATGCAATTAGAATATGAGATGTGTGTGTGTACATGTGTATATTGCTGTAAAATTATGCATAATTCATTGCATACATTTAATGTAATTAATATGACCAATGTCAAGGGAATAAGTAAATGCTTTAGAAATCATGAGCCCAACTACTGCACTTGAAAAGACTCTCGAAATGAGAGAACAGAAGACCTCAGGCTTATTCTGTAGTGTGTGCCTGTAGCTGTGGCTCTTGACAAGGCCACATCTGTGCTGAATATTCTGAGGTGTTTTTGTTAAAAACAAATTTGTCCAGCTTCTACCTACTAAATCTGCATTTCTCTGTGACAAGCCCTTCGATATGTGCACTTTAATAGTGAAACTTAATGTTTCTTAAAATTATTATCTCAAAATTTTGGGAAACAGTGTGGTTTCTAATCCCAGCGCTGCTTGAGAACAACTTGGGAACTTCTGACAGTACCCACCTTTGCTCTTCCCCCATTAGAAGAATCAAGAATTCTGCTCCCCTGTGTGTTGCCTCACTTGTCCATATAAGCACCTTAGCAAGTGCTCAGAAATGTCCCTGAATAACCAGCAGCATAATGATTTGTGTGAATGTGCTATCTGCTTTCTAGTGACAGCGAAGAACCATCTGAGACGCTTTTTGATAATGAAGTAAATATCTCTATTCCAGTAAAATATGAAGTTGGACTACAGTTTTACAGGTAGGATGATGCCATACTTCTATGTTGATGATTCTGTGACCAGAGTGGCTCTGCAGCAAGGTCCCTGGGGAATGGAGTGCCACCACCCCTCACCTGAGAGCTTAGTGAGAGGTAAACTGAGCCCCACCCCACACCTACTGAGTCAGAAATTGGGGATGGAGCCCAACATCTGTGTTACCTGAGTCCCCCAGTAGTCTCCTCACCCCACCATTTGAGACATGTATTCCAAGCAGTCCAAAATGCTAGCTTGCACTGGCATTAAGTCCTCGGTGGAACCTGAAGACCTAAAACTCTTTCACAAAGTATATTTTCTAACATCATCAGCGCATTTCTTGCCCATCATTCTTGTCCCATGGGATGTGTCCAGCCTACCCATTCCAGACATACAAGATGAAAGCACTTCTCACTGATGAGCCAAGATTGATTTTTTTCCCAGTGCTTATGAACAGTTTTTCTCTTAAAAACTTCTTAAATATCCTTCCCCTTGTCGTGCTGGCAGCCTTTCCCTCTGTGAATTTCCATGCTTAAGTGGAACTCCAAGCTTTAACTAAATAAATATGTGCAATGTAAACAAAAAGTATAAGAACCAGTTGTAAGTTAAGTTCAATCTAAAAAGCTTTGTTTTTTTTTCCTTTTGGTACCAGGGATCAAACTCAGGAGCTTCTCCTCCCAGGCAGTTGTATATGCCACTGAGCTATTCCCCTGGCCCAAAAAATCTTATTGTTTTAATAATTTGTTTCATAGTACTTTCTGTCTGTGAATAAGAAGCCACGAAGATGAAGGCAACAGAATGTGCACATAAATCTTGCTAACATTTTCAGCACTTAGAGTTCATTGTTTTTTCTCTATTTTGTTGTATCCTCTTCTGTTGTCACACTGATCCTACTAAAAATAATTTCTCACTTACTTAAAGTCCCATATTTTTTCTGTGTTCCCTTGACCAAAGTAATGCCCTAAAATGTAATCTTAAATTTTATGTGGCTAAGCCAAGGAATACAATGGGCAAGAGTGAGCCTTTAGCAGTAAACACAGGATTTTAAATTGAGAAAAGAAAAGTTAAAGCAAGTGTCTGGTTAAAACTTAGCACTACTGACAACACTCAGTTCTAGGTTTTTTTTTTTTATACTAAATATAAATGATATTGAATTCATGGAAAACTTTCACGTGTTAATGATGGAATTTTTATTTTAAAAACTGTAGGTTAGCATTTTAGGCAAATAAGCATAAATATTATCTAAATTACAGAACCTTTCACACCTTTTTCAAATATTTATTTAATTTTTGGTTTCTAGATGAAAGAATCCCCTATGCTTTGAACTCTCTATAAGTATTCCTGTGGAATCTCATGGTTTTTGAAAAACAAAAAATGGGGCCAAATTAAAGCTAAACTCATTCGGTTTTTTTTTTTTTTTTAATTCTTTAGTTCGGCAAGTGAGTACCATATTTCTGTCGCAAGCAATGAAACTGTCCCTGAAATAATTAATTCTACTGAGGACATTGGAAACGAAATTAATATCTTCTACTTGGTAAGATTGAGCTCTAAGCTAATCTAAAAGAGTTATTTATTCATTTATAAACTAAAGCATTAGCAAAAACACAAACATATTGTTTTAAAATTTAATCTCTATATCCTAGCACACTTTTCTTTATAGTTTTACTAGTTTAAAATACTTTAATCAAATTGATAAAAATTATTCATGGAGTCAGTTTTAAAGACCTGTGTTTCTAATTTCTACCTAAGGCACAATAATTTAGAATGATTATCCAGAAAAAAAACAAAAAAAATAAAGCATGAAACCAAGTTGATATAACCTATGAGCAGTCCAGTCCTAATTCCTTAAATCAAGCTGTAAATGTTATTTACATTATTTTTACTCAAGGAGAAAAGAAGTACTCAATTCAAATGATTTAAATATGCGTTCCAACATCAGAAATGCTCCAACAAAGTTATAAATTAAGATAGTCTCAATTTTTCAACACTTGTCAACATGAAAAGATTTCTCTTACAAAGTAGAAATTAGTCTGTTCTCAAGATGAATTGACTGTATGTGAGAGGACAAACGAATTGCTCATGGGAGGCCCTGCCGAGCAAGCGCAGGGCACACGCTGCAGGGGACAGAGTGCAGAGCATGCTCTCATTTCAAAGGCCAAGGCACAGCTGGTCAGAATCTCCAGAGATCTGGAGCTAAGGGCTATGGCTTAATGTTCAGCACCCATCAGAGCACCTATAAATCTAAAACCCTTAGTCTGGCGGGTGGTGGATTTCACAGGTATCTGTTTGTAGAGCTCATAGAGCTCCTACTGGATGAAGACAGTGCCCGAAGAGGACATGCAGAGGGGTTAGGACCTGCAGATTATATATGTTGTGCTAGGAAGAAGAGCCCAAGGGTGCCAGCTCAGTCCACCTTCTAAGCAGCTGAGGACTTCTGGAAAGTGAGTTCTCCTCCCCACTGGCTTTCACCCTGTCTGTCCTACCCTCTATGCTGTAGTCATCTGTGGTGGCACAGTGGGATATAAAGTGAAAATTCAGATTTGGTGGATTACAACATGTGGCGGTGGAGATGAAGGTCAACCTTGCTTTGTATCAGACTGTATTATCAGAAGTCAGTGACACAGCTGGGGATGGAACTGTGAAGGGAAGCAAAACACTGTCTGGTTTGCCTGCACTTGTAGAGCCTATCTAGCTAGAATTGAAGGGGATTTATTAGGGCTGGGGAGATAGCTCGGTGGTCTAAGAGCCTGCCTGACAAGCTCAAGGACCCAGGTTTGATCCCTGGTACTGCACACCACGCTGGCCCTCTGGAACCCCAGGTGCACTGCACTGGCCACCAAAAGTGGGTGTGGTGCTATACACCTGCATCCCAGCACTGGAGAAGCTGAGATAGGAGGATCACTACCAGTCCAAGCTGCAGTGAGAGCCTGTACCAAATACATAAATTTTGTTTTATAATGTGATTTATTGCTTTTGGGAAATATGATAAGTTGAGTTAAATTAGCTTTAAAATATGCTAAATTATTCTACATGGTCAGGCCAGGTGGCTTCCTTCCTTTCTGGCTCCAAAAATCCTATATTCTTAGAAAGTAGCATGATAACTTACTGTGTTGTCCAGTTAGCAGATTCTGATTTTCTGTTATCCTAGAGCTATTTTAAGAGTAAAGGATGAACAAACAATGATTGTAACAGATATGGTAAAAACATCCATATTTTCTTGCTGGCTTAACTGAGGCAGTTCCCATACAGTGACTCCCCCATATTTATTTGGGGAGCCAAATTTGTATGCAGCCTAATCAACTGAGAGCCAACGTCCTATATAAGATGAAAATGATATTGTTGTAAGAGGAAGAAAAGCTTACACTCCTAATTTTCCTGTAGATTAGAAAAAGAGGACATTTTCCAATGCCAGAGCTCCTGCTGTCCATTTCATTCCCCAACTTGACGTCGGATGGGTTTCCTGTGCTGTATCCAAGTGGGTGGTCATCTTCAGAGGTAGGTCACTTGTGCATGGAGTTACATCTTTACTGTAACTGTTCACCTTGCATCTGTGCTTTTTGCTTTGTACACCATTTATGATAAAGAATTTTAAGTTAATATAATATTTGTAAAATTAAAAAGACAACTTCCACTAGTTGTTCCGCAGATGCAGTAGTTCTCTAAAGTGGCTATTCCAAAAAGTACCAAAAATTGGTAACTAAGAAATAGCAAAAGCTTGTTCTTCCACAGTTCTGGGCACCAGAAGTCCAGTCAAGGTCAGTTTCTTCTGGATATGTAAGGGGCAGCTGTGCCCCGCTGTCCCGCTGGGGTTTGGGGCTGGCTGGCAGTTCTTGGTGCTCCTGGGCTTGTGACAGCCTCCCTCCAGTCTGCTTCCTCGTGGCCTTCTTCTCTGTGGCTTTCTGTTCTCCTTTCCTGTCTTATTTTTTCCCCCGCTTATCATTGCATTTAGGATCCACTCAAATTCAGGATATTCTTATCAGGGAATTTTTAATTTAATTGTATCTGCAAAGATTCTATTTCCAAATAGCATCAGATTTGTAAGTTAGGCATTAAGAATTGGGGCACATAAATTTTGGATCAGAAGATTTTTAGATAATTGTTCCTCTATGCCTGAAAAATCTGTTATATTTTTTAATTTAAGGTGGTCAAACAACTTTCTGAAGACACTCAGTTATTCTTAAACATACGCAACTGTGCATAAAGTAATAAATATTTTTATGCACTTATCCCAAATAACAGCAGTATTAACCCTCCTTTGTGTCTTTATCATTGAATGTATGGTAGATAATTATTACTGGTTAGTGTCCAAATATTATGAATACATAACTTCATCATTTGAAAAGCCTGTCTGCAAACATTTTAAAAATTGTTCTTAAAATCAAGAAGAATCAGCAGTACCAGTTGTTCATAATCATTGCTTTTCTAGCACAAGAAAAAAATAAACTCTGATATTTCCCTGTAACTAAAACACAGGTTTGTGAAAAACCAGGAATAGAAAGATTTAATTTTCCTATTGCCTTACTAATTTGAATCCTCAATACGTTTTACCTAAAGTACAAAATTTGAATTAGGCCACATCTAGAGAAACAACCCAGAATCAAGCTTTGATATGGTCATTGCATTATGTAGGGACACCTTTCATAGCCTTCTTTCATGTATACAAAGAATCTTACCCTTGACATAGGGTCCCAGAAATATTATTGGACAAATACATAAACATACACAAAAGTTCTTCTTGTCAGTTATGTTTTGTAAATCAACATATAACACATCATACAAAAAAAAGTTCTTTTCCTCCATTGAGTTTTAAGTTTTTCTCAATAAACATTGGAATTTACAAGCTAATCTTTGAAGAAAAAAATTAAATTTATGATTATGTTAAATTAATGATTATATTGCCCACAAAATAGTAAGTTATAATAGCAGCCTTTCATTTCTTTTACAGTCTGATTGGAATCAACTACAATTCAGAAGGACCATGTTAATGCTAATTATTTCCTGGGGTGGGACTGTGGCTGGTGCCTACTGGCCTCTTACAGATCTTTAACGTACAGTGATGGTTACCATGCATAGATTTCTTAAGTTTCTGTACCAACTTATTTTTCTCTCTGTCATTGTCTTAATAAAAATAATTTTTACTTCTTAGAATGCAAACTGCAGACCTCACAGTCTAGAAGATCCTCTTGGTATCAACTCTGGAAAGAAAATGATTATATCAAAATCTGAACATCTGAAACGAGGCACGCTTCTGGTAAACTAAATGCTGTTCTTACTTTATGCTTCAAAATTAAAATAAGTTCAACATCAACCTGGAATTAACAGTCTAAAGCATTTTAAGGTAGTATTTCTGTTAAAAAGCAAGGCTACTAATGTTCCCTCTGGACGTTCAAACAGGACTGCACTGCGTGTAAGCTTGCTACCATCACGTGCAACCTCCTGCCTTCTGACCTAAGCCAAGTGAACGTCTCACTCATCTTGTGGAAACCAACTTTTATAAAAGTAAGTGTCACATTGTTCTTTGCAGTTATTCAATGCAATCAATAAAGGTTGGTTCACTACTTAGTATAAGCGTGCGAAGCACAGCCCTCCTGTGCCGAGGACAGGATGCTGGCAGTCAGAGAGTGAGCTAAGCCCTGGCTCTCCCTACCTTGCCGAGTTGTCTCGTCTTCTCTGTTAGCTGCCAAGATGTGTCCAAGATCTCCTTTTAAAACTATGTGGCACACAGCCTCTCTCTGTCTTTGAGCTGAACACCTCTACAGAACCACAGCTGACATTATCTTAATAGTTGGGAATTCAGTGAAAGAATGAGGCATTATAGAGTGACAAGCTTTGACACCACAGGCAACAGCTGGCATCTGTGTGAGCTTGTGTTATATTGAACTTTTATGCTATGAGAATACATTTTGGAAAGCAAAGTCAACTGTTTCTGCCAACAAATTACTTTAAAACCCAGGGGGTTCCTATTGTTTGTTTCTCTCTTAAAAAGTATATTTGATCCTATGAAAACATTTTCAGGATTGATCATATTAAGCTGCTATTCTTCTAACTTATGCAGTCCTGACTATTGGTAATGTTAGAACTTGTCATAAGTAAGTGCCTTATGGACCTGCTATAGCTATGTAATGCTACATTCAAGTAGCTGTATCCTCCTACGTGAGAGGTATACAGAACTTGAGGTTTACTTCTCTAAGAAAAAAAAACAGAAATAATGTGTAAAATCATTTCCATTCAGTGATGGGAATCTAAGTGAAAATCTGGAGTTCAAGAAGGGGAACAAGGTACCTGGTCAGTATTAGATACCATCAGTTCCATTTGGAACTTAACAAAGCCAGCGTTTTTAATCTCAGGAAAAGTTTTTCTTTAGTAACTATGTTACGCAAACATGGCCAGCTCTCATCTTCATGAGTATAATATAACAAATCCTCTTTCCTTTCAGACACATTTTTCAAGCTTAAATCTTACTATAAGGGGAGAGCTTCAAAGTGAAAATTCAACACTGATTTTAAGTAGTAGCAACCAAAAGAGAGAGGTAAGTGTACGTCTAAGCTTTGAAAACATTATGTGTTTTTCCCCAAATTTTGTGAAATAATTTTTAATAATTCTTTGCATTCTTATAAGCTGTGATGAGTGGAAGATCCTCTTGGTTTGATGCTTCTTTAGCTTCATATGTGACTTTTATTCTTCTTGCTGTGAAAATAGGAAAACCTTCATCACAATGAACACACAATGTTAGACTTTGTTCCATCTGTCAGAGCAAGTGAACATTTTCACATTGGTAACAAGCACTTGTAATTTTTCTTCTTAAAAATTTATATCTGTAGGGCAGACCTGGGAACATAACTGCTTTCCAAAAATGCCTTTATATTACACAGTAATGTGTGTGTAGTTTAAAATTTTTCTTCGTATAGTCATTGAGAAATCTGAGACAAAAATGAGATGACAGAACCCTGATACAATATCTAGACTGAGTTCTAAGTAGAAATGCAAATTTGAGGTTTTTACCCTTTAATGTCTATGACAAGTACAGGCCAAGTACTTGTTACGGTACAGAAACTTCAGCACAATTTCCCTTCCTGTCATGAGAGAATTTAAGTATCCACTGTGACAAGCAGTACTACAGAAGTCAAGTTCCATTCAGATCTCATTAGAACCTCTCTGCCATTCCTGTTCTTGTAAAATTGTCTCTTTCAAACTACCACAATGTCAGTGTTCTCTAGTGTATTCCTTTATAAAAAGGAAAATGCATGCATTTTACATTTCCCACTTCATAAACCTATTTAAATGATCAGGGCAGAACGCAAAATCAGTCCACTCCCAGGAAAGTCCGCATTTCATTAAAATTTGAAAAATATATGTATTTATTATATCAGAAGAAAGTATATTTCATTCCTTTGTTGTGTTAAAAACTTTAAATTAGCTTTATTTTTCCTGGCATGCTAGTTTAAAATTCTCCTGGACATACTTATCTTACATTTCATCCCAAAAGGAAATTATATCTATATTAATAAATTTACCCCAAAGTACTCATTTTGTACTTGTGTGAGCTCTGGGAAGTCGTTGATCTTATCTAGCTTCCAGCATGCATGATTAAGTTGAGACAAGCATTTGAGAAGTTTCTACAGCCTGGAAACAGCTTAGCGGCCTAAGTGCCTACCTAGGCAAGTGCAAGGACCAGGGTTCGATCTCTAGTACCGCATGATGCCGGCCTGCCCTGGGCACATGAGCTGGCCACCAAGACCAGGCATGGCCTGTAATCCCAGCACTGGTGAGGCTGACATAGGAGGATCCCTGTGAGTTTAAGCTGTGTAGTGAGACTCAGTACCAAATACATTAAAAAATAAAACAAGTAAAGAGAATTTTCCACAGCCTATTTTATTGGTCTGGTTCTATATTCCAGCATCTCCCTCAGCACTGACTGGAGAGATCTAAGGGGTTTCAATTAAGATCTATCATATGCACATACACTCCTCATTAGTTTCCTTTTTTATTCTAATTTCCTCTCTAGGTTGAGAAGTAGATGTATTCCACATTAAAGGCAGGTGCAGAAACTCGAGCTACTGTTAGCCATCAATGTGTGCCCAAATCAAGTTCTTCTCAGGTAGCTTAGGGGGCATGGAGCAGAGCACCCCTGGGTGCTCAGTGCCTCACTAGGAGGGCTTCAAGAGTGGGAGTCTTCAGAGTGTCCATTGCACTCCAGCAAAGACCCAGATGACAGACCACAGAGGGATAAGTCAACCAGAAGAGACAGCTTGGCACAACTGAAAAACGTATTGGGGCAAATGGATAAGTGACTATGGGCTCCATATCTGTGCATTTTGTTCGATGAAAGTTATACATTCATATACTTAGAATTTTATCATGTTATATTTCTAGGACCAGCACTAGAACATCTCCACAGGTTTTTTTATTTTGCAGTGTATGTTCCTCCAGCCTTTCAGTGCTCTGGTGATAACACCTTGTGTGTTAGTAAACCTTCAAAACCTTCAGTTTTCCCTGAGTTAAGCAGAAATTCACTCCCACCCTGAAGCATTCTTATTCATTAGCAGTTCTCTACTTATTAAGTTCTGAAAAGTAAAAATTCTTATATTTTCTTGGTAATAATAACTTTGATATAGTTAGAGATTTATCTTAGATGAAGAGCAGTTTGCAGTGTAAATTCCATGTTTTCTGTCTTTAGGACTAGGATTAAGTACAGTGGCCCCTCCCTTATTGCAGGGCTTATGTTCCAGACACCCCCATGATAGGCAAAAATCAGTGAAGTAGTGACATTATATTTATTTTAGTATTTATATATATTTTAGAGTTTTATAAACCGTTCCTACACTCTTAAAAATCTTTCCCAAATGTTTAAAAACACTTCTAATGTTCTTAACCATTTTCTAAACTTGTAAACCTACATGTATGTACAGTACTGCAAAATCCCACAATATAGCAAAAATTCTGCAATAAATAATTTAGATTAATATTTTTTGAAAACTACAAAACAGTGAATTCATGAAAGTTGAACCACAACATAGTGAGGGACTACTGTACACTGTTTGGTAGCAAATTATAGCATGCAAGAAGTCAGTGTTCCAGGAGCTCTAGTAGGTGTCTGTCTATGCTAAAGATTTGTTTACTAATTTTCAGCTTGCTATTCAAATATCCAAAGATGGGTTGCCGGGCCGAGTGCCCTTATGGGTCATCCTCTTGAGCGCCTTTGCTGGGCTGCTGCTGCTAATGCTGCTCATCTTAGCGCTGTGGAAGGTAAGCACAGAGCTTGATGTATTACAGCCACCAACAGCCAGTCGGTGAAGTTGATCATGACTTACCTGCTGGGGATTAGAGTACCAGACTGAAGTAAAATAGGTGTGGACATGATGAGTGCAAGAAAAAGAATACATTTTAAACATTCGTACAATTTGATCCCATCTTTGCAAAGGAGAAAAAAATGAGAAAGACACAGCCAGAAATCATGGAGAATCTCTAGAAGTTAGGGTTATGGAGGGTCTTCATATGTCAATAGCATTTGAAATTTGATAACAAGTGTCACTTCTATAAACAGAAAAATGAAAGAAAAGTAAATTCCTATATAAATTTCAGGACATACAAGCAATAGATTCATAGGTAAGATAAGCATTTCCTAATCACACGTCTGTATTATTTTAAAGATCAAATATTGGTTCGATGTTTAAAAAAAAAAGTAGTATTTTTTGTGCCCAAGTGAAAGATGATTAATTTACTAATAAGGTGATACAAGGGAGATGTTAGTTTCATAGACCTTTTACTTCCAATTCCTTTGTAAGCTTGAGTGGTCATCTATTTTCTGTGTGGTTAATATGAATATTTATACAAGTGTAGGATTAGGTTGAGATGTGAAAGGATTTTTAAAGTCTCAACTATCACTTTCAAACATTCAGGTAAGAATCACTTTTAGGTTATAGAGAATAAAATCCCACAGGAAAAAAATAGGTGCGAAGTTTCTCCAATTAAATATTAAATATCAGCTTGGTGGTCTAACTACCTGCCTGGCAAGTGCAAGTTCAATCCTGGATGCCACATGACCTTTGGGCATCAGAACCCTAGGTACACTGTACTGACCACCAAGACAGGGTGGATGGTGAACGCCTGTAATCCCAGCACCGGGGAGGCTGAGACAGGAGGATCACTATGAGTGTGAGCTGTGTAGTAAGACCCTGTACCAAGTAAATAAATAATTTTTTAAAACATCAAATTGGCCTTTAGTCTCACTTGTTTTATGCAGTGCTTTGCTAAATAATGAAACACACTTCAAATACAAACTTTAGCTACATATTTATTTTTCTAATACGTAAACAAAAAAAATTAACCAGATAATAAGTTTCTCTGGCTCTGAATTGCCAGTTGTTATTACCCCTTCTGACTTCCTCCTCTGGAGTTTACTGTAAGAGGAAAGTGTAAACAAAGCCATGCTGAAGACTGAAGACATAGCTCAGTGACATTCAATAAATACAATCTGGTTTTTTTTCCCCCAACACAATTCTCAAGGCAAAATTCTCCACCAAGTTCAATGTGCTTCCTCTTCACAAGGCATCAGCATTCTCTCTGTAGTACCTGATTTGGCCACACTGTGGTACCCAAGGCCTGGCTGATGGGTTGTCCTTGAAATGGCAGAAAGTTTCTTCACTTACAAGCACCATTAACACAGTGTGTTTCTGATGAGTTCTTTCACTGTGGCCTTCTCTTCTGAGCACAAAGTTTTAGCATGCTTCCAACAAGACTAGGAAAGCCAGAGCTGAGATTGGATAGGTTCTCTCTGGCTTCAGCCTTCTGTGTAAGACAAACAGGAAATTTTACTCACCTGTTTTTTGTTTTGTTTTTAATGTTTAGTCTAAGACAGCATCAATAGTAAACACATTTTTCCATCAGCGGTAGTGTTGTACTGATATATCCTGTGGCATCTAAGACCATTTTAGAACCCAATGAAGGTCATTTCCTAGACATTAGGCTGTCCTGAGCAACTTTTAGAGGGTTTAGCACTTCAGTGCGAGCTTTGCAATCAGAACGGGGATTCATTCAGGCTCATCCTGAAGGGTGGCATGCGCAGGAGCTGTTATAAGCGCTCCAACAGTGCTTTAAGCCTTGCTGCTTAATGCTCGTATTAACCCCATGAGGAAAGCCTTACTCACAGCCTCATGTTGTACACAGTGAAAAAGAGACACAGAAGGGCTCAGTGTTTCCCCTGGGCTGTGCAACCTGAAAGTTCAGAGCAAGGGTCTGAATCTTGTGCCAACTGTCTGCTTTCAACCAAAAATCTTCACATTTTACACCCAAGATGTTAACATGAAGAAGCTAACTCTCTCGAGGTTACTAGCTGGGCAGTGACCGGGTTGAAGCAACAATTCGCCCCAGAGCCCATCTGTGTTTCATGGACCGTGGGGCATGGGGTCATGATTTCTCAGAAACAAAACTGCTTGGTTTGGGCATGAGGATCCCTCGTAGTTTTCAGACTTTCAGCAACTCTGTGTTACTGAAAGCATTAAGCCCTCTGCTCACTTTGCTTTATGGTTAGATTGAAGCCTTTCTGAAATTGTAGGCCAGTGTGTGGGGGACTCCAAAGGCCACCCTTATGCTGGGACGTGGGTATGCCCTTCTGCACTTCCTCACCGGGAGCAGGCTCCTCTGACTACCACTTCCTTCCCTTCCTCCTGGGTCCCACCACGCTAATTACTGAGCAGAACATCACAATCCAGAACTATGTGTTAAGGACAGGAGAAGTTCTTCTGGAGCAACAATGGAATTTCAAAAGACACAGCTTTTATGTATCTAAAATCCTAAAGTACACATGGCAAAAATTAAATCTTCACAAAATTTAGTAGCTGATAGGTTGACAAACTGGTCTTGAAATAATGATGCTGTGTGCTGGGAGAAACACCCATTGGGCCGAGGTAGCCCATAAATGGAATGATAGTCCATGCTAACCTGTGGAAAGCAGAACTTGTGCCTCTAACTTCCTCCATGTGGGCTTGAGATTTGATAGTTATTTATTAATCCTAAGGCTATGTTTCCAGTCTTAGCCACTTGCTTCCACTAAGACAAAAATACCATAACCTACAACTTAAAAGGAGGTGAGGTTCATTTTGACTCATAGTTTTAGGTCCAGTGTGGCTGGATCCAGCAAAGAAACAGGGCTATGAGGGAGGCAGGCCCTGGATCAGGCAGCAGGTAGACACAGGAGGAGCCACGGACGGGCATGCACCACCCAGGTCATGCCTGGGCCTGTGTCCACCCAGGACACTTACGCTGGGCTTGCCGCAGGACGGGCCTACTGGACAGTGTCCGCCTCCACAATCCAGTCACTGTCCACACATCAGAATGTTAAGGCAACTTCTAAATCTAATGCATCACATTCTCTGTTCAACATACTCATCAGGAAGAAGGGACAGATTAGTCTGCTTACCCAGTCTCACTAGTTTCAGTGCCCAATAGTCAGCTGAGGTCTCAAATGCAGTACACTGTAAAAGATGCCTTGAAAAAAAGGAAAGCCACTGCTATATGTACCACTAGAATTGTTCTGTTTCATAATTAGGTGTTTTTAATCCCTGACTGTGTCTAATTTATACATTAAACCTTTATCATTAGTATGTGCATACAGGAAGAAATAAGGTCTCCAGACACCCGCAGAGAGTTTCAGAAGGCATCCTCTTTGGAAAGGGAGGGTTGGAGTGCCTCCACCATTTTGTCGTTTTTTATATATCAGCATGAATATAGTCGTTCAGTATTTATTTCATGTTGCATTCTTTTACTACCTAGATGTTGCCATAGGGATTTGAACTAGGAAGTATTAAAAGGATCATTAAAAATATGAGAAGATTAAAGCACCTGCTTAGGCAGACATAGGAACTGGGGTTTGATCCCTGGAGTGTTGTGCTGGCCCTGGCCCTGGGGCGCACTGAGGCAGCGATTGAGACTGGGTGTGGTGATATGGGCCTATAATCCCAGTGTTTGGATGGCTGAAAATGGGAGGATCACTGAGTCCAGTCTGCAGTCTAAATTTCATTCTCTTAGTCTCCACTGTGATCCCCAACTTCCCTTAAACACCCCATGTTTACAGAATTGATTATGTTGAAGCAATCAGATAATAGATGTTCAGTTTTAAAGCAGGCTGCTTAGTGTGTAGAAGCAAAGGAAGGTTAAGCAAAAGCTTGAGAGAGGCAGGAGAGAAAATCCAAAGGCAGGCATTGCAGGAGAGAAAGAAGGCTTCAGGCCACGAGTCTGTGGGAGCCACGTTGATTTATTTTCACCGCAGGACTTGCAGGCACAAGTGAAGGAACCTGAGCCCCTCATGAACTTCTGTAGGTGGCTGAAAGGCCAAAGCTTGCGACCGTGGCAGAGCTGGCACTTGGGGGCCAGCCAGCTTCCTGCTGTTCTCCTGGCAGTTTTTCTGCCAACAGCATTTGCTTGTCTCCCATCAACCAGATCCTGTGTGGCAGAAGCCAGGAACCCTGAGCAGCGCTGTGCCCCAGCGTGCTTATCTGCGACCCGCACCCTCCTAAAGCCTTCAGATCTTTAATAATTCTGTTTAAAGTATATAGTTCCTGCGCATAATTTATGTAAGTGTGATTAAAACCATGAGTTGGTGTTCTGCATTCAAATTAAATGATTGCCTTTGCTTGAGACACATTATTTATTTTATTTTTATGTATTTAGTGTAGGGTCTGCAGGGTCTCACTCCATAGATCGGACTCATAGTTATTCTTCTGTTTTCAGCCTCCCAAAAGCTGGGATTACAGGTGCACACCACCACGCCCAGTCTTAGTCAGAGTCTCAGCATGCCCCAGGGCAGGGCCAGCCTGGCGTGCTGGGTATTAAACCCTGGTACCTGTGCCTGAGCAAGCGCTTTAGTATGCTGAGCTGTCTGGCCAGCCCATGCTTGACTCACTTTATCCCACTCTCAAATTTTAAAACATCCACAACTTTAAAAGCTCCTTCCCTATGACCTTTCATTTCTTTTATTTTCTTTAATAGCTATTTTAAATTAGGACATTGCAAAGATGCCTTGCAGCTCCCATACTATTTGCTATTTTTCAATAGGAAATGAATACAGGATTTATAGCTCCTTAGGAGGCCCCAGTGATGAGGAATATTGAAATGTGACTCCCATTCACTCCATTGTGAAATATTCTTCATATTTAAATGGAATGGTGACTTTCAAGAAGCCCCTTATTCAAGCCTGAGGCAGGTGCTTAAGAGTGGTTGGAAGTCCCTTTACCCCAGACCACCAGGAAGCTCTAATGACTTCAACTTGTGACCATAGTTATTTGATGAAAATAGCCCTGGAAAAAAAACAAAAAGATGGTGGTAAAGTACAGAGGGCTAGCTAACTGCAGCTTGTATGGTTCTCAAAATAATTCCCAGAACCTTCTCAATTAGCTCAGTAAAATTAAAGCTTTTTACTCAGAGACATCATATAGTTAAGCAATTAAAACAGTAAAAAATAAAATAGATAATTGAAAATATTATTTTCTAGGCATTTAAAACTAATAAGTCAATAAAAAATATTTTCCAATTACATAAATCAACTATATTCCCAGATTTTCCAACATAGTCTTAAGTTAGATTCTATGCAAAGAGCTTAGTACTCATTGTATAAATTGAAATAATCAATTTTGTATATTTTATGTTTTTTCAATAGATTGGATTCTTCAAAAGGCCACTGAAGAAGAAAATGGAAAAATGAAATATTTTGTAAGAGAAAAGAATAACAATTATTCTTTTGAGTGACCTATCCTCAGGTTTGCCTCAAATATGTGACAAGAAATTTATAATATCATAAGCATGGTCACATGACACAGCGTAATCCATCCAGGATTAATGACTCTGTAAATGACAGATCAAGCGTAATCCAAAAAGTGCACACAAAAGATGTATTTTGTAAAACAATGAAAATATTTTAAATAATGACTCATTTTTTGAGTAAATAAAATTACAAAGTATTTTAAAGAAGAATAATTTATACAAATGTTTATACCTTCAGTCACCATCCAAAGTACAGTGTTTAAGGAGCACAGAGTTTTATGATTATTGTTATGTCTAATTTTGAAATAATGTAAATTAAGATTTTTTTCCTGATTCTTGATGGGTGTCCATGTTCAGTTTGACTGCATTTGTAACTGCCAAGAAATGCCTGAAAGAGATCACTTCTCCCAGTTCTACTTCTCCTTAGTAGAGTCCGTATCAGCATGGACTGAAAACATCTTTGTGTCAGGTTTTGTAGTGGGAAGGATTCTTCTTTGTGTTTTTTTTTTCCAAGGTGATTGGAAAATAGTGCAGTTGAGCTGATATTTTGTGTAAGATAGAAGTCCAGCTGACCATTGTCTAAAAACAAATGCACTGAATGGATTAATTTAAAACTTTATAGAACATGTTTAACTTTGATATTGAGCTTTGAAGCACAAAAATAGACACTTGCAACAGTTCTGTGGAGCACAACAGTGATTTATCATGGAAAGCCATATTGTGAAGGGCAGGCCGAAATGGTTTCAGAGCAGGACATGTCAGCATAGGGAGTGACCCTGAAATGCTAAAATCATCTTCGCCAGGCAACTTCTGGGATGTTACACAAAGGAGGCGTTTTCTGAACTCCTCATACAGCGTTCATTTAAACCCCCAAGCTCTGAGACTATGTTTGTTTCTCATTTTTCAGAAAGATATTTAATTTTCCAAACAAGTTTCTTATTTCCAAGAAAGGTAGTATTCCACTTCAACCTTGCATCTTATCAAGAAAGTACTTCAGTACTGAAATAGAGCCCCAGAAATGTTTTTGAAGAATTTTGAGTTTGAAAGCTCAAACCAACAAAAGGAGAACACACGGCCTTGTGTGCCTTCTGGCCCTTAAGGCAGCCCTTGCAGCTGGCTTCTTGGACTCTGCCACCTGACAAGGTTCCAGGCTGCTCCATTTCCCAGGAAAGTAACAATGAATGAATGTGTGTAGCCGGGAGTGTGAACTACTGCTGCGACAGTTGCTGATACTTCCCCAACAGCTCAGTTTCCTAGCCTCATTTACTATCCCTATGGGAGAACCCATCAGTGTGTACAAAGTGCAGGGGTTTGCTTTCTTCATAAAAGAGAAAGTGAACAGAGATAGTAAATGCTGTGGGTTTAATTTTTGACACTACTTTTTAAGGAATTACCTTATGTCTCAGAGTCAGCCTACCGGTTCGCTGTTCACCTAAGACCCTGAAGACTAGAAATGTGCCAGGGGGTGCTAGCATTACCAGAACTGGAAAAGAAGGATAAATCTTTCAAGAGCTTGGCTGACCTCGCTGGCTGTCACTGTTCTATAATAATTTGCTTTAGGAATCCCTCCTCCCCCCACCAATGATTACCTGCTCAGCCTGGCTCTGAGCTTAACACCGTTCTTCCTAGCACTAAAACAGACAGATAAACTTAAATCCATATTTCCAGGTATGACTGCTAGATGAAGGATTTATCAAACTCTACATGTGCATATTTAAACAAAATGTATCCTTAGGCCAAGGGGGGAAAACAAAAGGTGGATGCTCTGACATTTTTAGGAAATAGAAGAGGAGGAGCCTCTTAGCCGGATCAGGTAGCTTTCATGACCATTTGCTTAAAGCCATTTCTAGCACAAAATGTTGCTTATTATTAGGAGAACACGCGGTGGAGCCGACACCCCATTTCTCCAACACCCCAAGGTGCGGAGACCCATGCACACCTGCCCGTGCGCCTGCCACACGCCTGTGGACTGCGTGCAGATTGCCTGGATAGCACCCAGTGAAATCAACGCAAACAGCTCCACCAGAAAGAGAAGTTTGGTTCCTTCACTTTCAGAAAGTGTTCATTTTCCATCTATACTTGAGCTTAGCCATATTTCTGCCAAAGACAAATATAGAGGCTTTGATTTTAGAAATAAGAACAAATGTTCCAAAATTAGTTTTGTACAAATGTCCTATACCATATTTATAATTAGGAAACATGCTGAATTCCAGTGTTTTATTTTTTAAGAATTAATCAAAAACTGGCTGGTATTTATTTTTTAAAGATTTTTTTGATTCATTTTATTGGTGCATTTCAGATACACACAGTGATGAGCTGCACAGTGATAAGATACACTGCATGTTGCTCATACCTAAGCATGCCACGTCCTGCCACTTCCTTTTTCTTGCTCCCCTCTCCTACTTTTTATGGGTGCTGTTCAATATTATTTGTGAAACTTGGGGCTACATTAAATTCCCAAAGACTTTGCCTCTGATAGATTTTGGAAGGGACTGTTGGCTTCTATTATGAACATTGCAGTGCCTTTTCTGACTAAACTTACAATGGCATGTTGATAAATTATTTGCTATCTTGTTCACTAAGAAGAAAAAAAATATATTTTATTTGCTTATTTACCAACTTCCAGGTATAAATATTCTCTCCAGAGTCACTTTTCAGGCTACCAACATGACTACCTAAACAATATTTTAAATTCCTGGAAATGTGTTGATGAGTCCTCCTGAACTAGTATAAGGTGGCTTAGCACACCCCTGAAAGAACTCTTGTAATGTTAGGCAGGTAGGTAGATAGACTGACAGACAGACAGAGGTGTACACATCCAGATGCACACCATATGATCACACTGCAGATGATGCTAACATGATAATTATCTTAAGCCAGTGATGCAGTGCTATCTAACTTCCCTTTCCTCAGTGTCAGTTTCTTACAACTATAATGGTCTCACCAATACTAATAAAGTCATGAGAACTTGAAAGCAATGAGTGGAAAGAGTTGAAAGCAGGGAAATGCCATGCAGTGCAACCTACAGTGGAGCTCAGATCTCCTCAGCAGCCACGGAGCGACAATCTCACCCTCCCCAGGAATCCACAACCCAGCCAGCAACCTGACGGAAGGTGTCCCTTCATAAATAGCTTAACTTTCATGATTAAATTTAAAGTTCAATGATCAGATAATTCGGATATTTTCCTCTGAGCTCTAGACTCAGGGCCAACTCAGTTCCTGTATCTTTGTGCTGTAAGTGTGCTTGAAAAGAGGCTGTGGAAAGAGAAAATTGCACACAATTTGATGCTTTCATCAACTATGATAGTGGTATCTAGAATTGTGTGTGTAGTCACATGCATATATTGACATATATACATGCCCTCTCCCTTTTTTAAAATGAAGGCCTAAGCTCAATTAGGAAACAGAAATATTTGCACCAAAATAAAAAGTGCATGGTTGGAGGGAGCAGTCTGGTCTGGTCTGGGGGCCACCACTCACAGACAGCAGCCCATCTGCTTCCTGTGGGCACTTTCCTGGCATCCTGGCCACCAACTGTGTGAATTTCCTGCCTCAGTCTGCATAACACTGAGCCATCTAGAAGGACTGCAGCCCAGATCCTGAGCTGTCTGCCCTGTGCAGTCCTATCATTGTCCCAGCAAAGTGGCTTCGGCAAGGAAATGGCTAACAGCGTAGACATGCTTCTCGGCCATCTCTCAAGTGTCCTAAGCCCCTCAGGCTCCAGTTTGATCTTCAGCACCAAATCCAGGCAGGGGCGGAGGACACACGCTGCAAAGTTTTTGCTGTTACCTAGTGAAGGTGCTGCTGTGCAACACTGTTGAGTAGACTGAGACAGATAGTGTTAGGCCACACATTGTAACCCAGGGAACAAGTCACTGTCTTTCTTCCTCATATATAAATTTACCTTAAATTTGGAAATTCAAGCAACTTAGCTTTTTTACTATCAACATGGAGTTTAGGAAGTCCAGATACCAGCCTTTACCTGTCAGCATGGAGGCCCATACTGCCTCCTCAGCCCAGCCTGGTTGTGGGTGCAGCACCTGGCAACCAGGAGTCCAGCTCCTAACATGCAAGAGCGCATCACCCTGCCTTAGAAAGTCCCGTGTTCAGCTCCAGCACCACCACTGTTCATTCTCCTGCAGAGATGAGTGGCTGCTTTCTAATGCCTTGATTTGAGAGCTGCTCATTTTATTTCTGTAGTTGTTTTATACAAAAATCTTTCCCCTGTGGTTCATGAATTTACACCCAAGACTTCCTTAGCTTCCCTCTTGCCGCATGTGGGAGGATTCTAGGCTCAGAGGATGGCAGGAGGCACTAGAGCCTCTGCCCTCAGCCCGCCAGCTGGTTTCTTCTCTTCTCAGCCCACCCCGGCTGCTCAAATCCAGCTTCCTCAGACAGGTTGTTTCCTGCCTGTATCCCTTGCAGGGCCTTGGTCTATGAACAGAAACTCAGAAATTCTTATTGTCTGTCGCAGCATAGCAACTGGAGCACTAAACTAGGAGGCAGAGCTGCAATTTTATTTCATTTTACCTTATTTATAATAATATTTTTATTAAAAACCAAAAAGGATAGAGTTTTCTAAACTGTGCTGTCACAGCCGGAGACTCTATCTCTTCTTTTATTTCCATTTGATTTATAAACATACCCTGATGACATGAAACGTTTAAATTCAGTCTTCAGATGACACCAGTGTGCATGCCAGTTATGCCCTGAAATAATTCCTTACTTCCATTACCTGTTCATTCCCATCACTAGTGAAGAGATGGAGATGGATTAAATGGGAGAAAGGTAGAAGAACATGCTGTGGTGAAAGAGAAAGTGCCTGATGTCCCCAGCAACAAGTAGCAATCTTTCTGTCCTATTTCATAGCACCTTGAGCTCCAAGAGACAGAAAAGAAATGGAAGTGGGCATGAACATGAAACTGTCCTGTCTTTTCTATCCACACCCTTACCCCTTACTTCCACATGTTCCCTGGGCCCACACCAATATCTTGTGCACAGTTGGTGTGTTGGTGTGGTAAACCAGCTACCACACCAACACACCAACTGTGCACAAGATATTGATAAAAACAAAAGTGTATTACCTGACATGAACCAGGGCTAATATCTGAAGTTTAATCCATTTTGAGCTTAAGTTAAAATAATCATTTGAAGCAGTGTGCTTAGTGCTGCTTCATTCTGGGACTGTTTCATGTAAGAGATCCCACCTGACTTCTGTTTTCGCCTCCCTTCCACCCTTTCCAGGGTTCCCCCTCAAAAGCATCAGCCTTGTGGACAGTATACTGTGTGTTACTACTGTGAATCTGTAAAATTGTTCATAGACAGTGTAAACAATTATATCCAACTTATTCCATATCCAATTTATTTAAAGAATAATGCCTATAATGTGTAGCTCCTGTCCTGAAACAGCCGCCATCCATACATGCTTCCAATACAACTTTTCTGCGTGGTCTAAATAAAGTATTTTGCAGTACTCTTTAAAAATGTTTACCTCAGACTAAACTCATTAAAATGAATAATTTAAGAGTATGTGCATTCCCAGAAGACTTGCTGGGTAGACTCATTAGAAGAAAATGTTTGAGAATGAAGAAGCATAATCTTTCTTGATCTACTGACTCATTATGTGCCTAATTCAAACACTTTTTTAAAAGAAAATAATTATCAAGTAAAGTCACTCCAGCTGATATAATTAGAAATAGCTGAGAGAGCAAAAGAACATTCTGAAGCTCATGTGTGCGGCATATCCTGTACACTGATTTGAGGTCAGAGACTGGGTATTTTTGTATAATTCTATCTTATCTTGTGCATCAGCTGTGTATTTTATGTCAAGATAAAATAAACATCCTGTTTTATATATTGAATAAAAAATGACTCAAATGTGACTGCTGTGGTTTTAAGTATATAAGTTTGCCCCAAATAAATATGGATTTTTTGAAATCTCCAACTTTTTTTTTTAGCTGTTTAGTGCTTTTTCACCTTCATGCTCTAAAAGGAAAACTCAAAGGAGCAAATTAAATCTGTCTGTGGCATTTCCTATGTGAGAAGCAGCCGTGAGCCTTGTTTCTTGAAAATGCGACACAAACCACAGGAGATGTTTTAATAATAAATTGTCTGGTGCCTAGCAATAGCTATTAGACCACTGAGGATAGAGAAGGAAACAGCTCCACTCATCTTCTCCCACTGCAAACTCCCAATGTTTGAGACCTCAGAGAGCAGAGGGCTCTCATCTGTTGTCTACCTGGAGGTGAAGTGCAGTCCCACAGTGAGAGGCCCCAAGACCCCAAGATTAGTTCTTAAATGCAGCCCCAGGGCCCTGATCGATCTCCTGTCCTTCTGACCCAACACCTACATCAGGGTTACAACTCTCATTGGCTCAATTAATTTGCTGAAAGGTTCACAGAACTCAGAAGAAATTCTTTACAATGATTGGTTTTTTATAAAGGGTATTACAATGGGTACAGCCAAGAAATGCACAACACAGGTGGCAGAAGAAAGGGCCCTGAGGTTCCACACACTCCTCGACCACACCCCTCCAAGAACCCCTACATGATGGGCACCCTGGAAGCTCTGAATGAGAACACCATTCCTTGGAGTATGGGAGACTTTATTGCCCAGCCTTTATTGTAATGTGCCAAGTGGGGAAGCAGACCTATCCAGATGTCTCACCATTCCACCCTCCCCAGAATGGATCATGCCCTGTGGAATAAGGACTGTCTCAGGACCTCCTGTCAGCTAAATTGGGTCACGGGATTGCTTGATGGGCAGCTTCCAGACAGGTTCAAAGACCCAAAAGGCATTTGGAGGGGTGTGCAAGAAAATTATGTTACCCACCAGCATATATTATCTATTGTGCTTCTGTGTAGGTGCAATACTGTGGACTGGGCCTGGGCTTTCACACTGAGCTGCATCCTCTGACCATTTTTTATTTCAACACTTACTTCTCGGGAGCTGGGGAGATGGCTCAATAGAATAATTCTTCCCTGGCAAGTGCAAGGACCTGAGTTCAATCCCTGGTTCCGAAAAGAAAGAAAAACTTATTTCTCGTAAATCAACAACATAGGCATATCATTGGTACCTTATCTTTTATGGTGTCATTGTTTATTCTACTTACAAAATTGAGATATCTGGAGGGATAATCAGCAAATAAAAGTTATTAAGAAAAGTGAACATTGGGCCAGCAAGATAGCTCAGTGGACTAAAGCGCCTGCTTAGGCAAGCTTAGGCAAACGCAGGGCCTGTGGTTTGATCCCCAGTAACACATGCCACACCAGCCTGCCCACAGGGTGGGCTGAGTGGGCCACAGAGTCCAGGTGTAGTGGTGCATGCCAGAGGAGTAATCCCAAAGCTGGGGAGGCTGAAAGCAGGAGGATCACCACGCGTCTGAGCTGCATAGTGAGACCATGCAACGACCAAATATATTATTATTAATAATGATAGTTTTAAAAAAGTGGAAGTTATCTCTATTTTCTTTAAAATACTTTAAAACAGTTCTATTAAAATCAGTATTTTTAAATCTGGATAAATTTGCTTAGGGTAAAAGGGATAGATGCATATGTAAAAGTGGAAAACAATAAATAATTTCGTAGCAATCATCACACAAGCCACCAGAAATTATGTACTTGAAGTCTCAATGAGTGTGGTACTCTGTACTTTTTAAAACATTCATTTCCCTTCAGCATCAATAGAACACCAGTACTCAGATACTTTCTCTTGCTTAAGAGTTGACCCTAAGCAAGAAAATTGGCCACTCACCTTATCTATGGCAATAAGCACTACATACATAGAAACTATACTCCCACCTCTGTACATTAACTGCCTATTTGCCTGCTTCTTCAAGAACAATGGAGCTCAGGGATATTGCCCAGTGGTGCAGCACCTGCTTGGCAAGCATAAGGTCCTGAGTTCGATTCCCAGTACAACACCAACAACAAACAAAAAAAGACAAGATGAACAGAGAGCAAAGAGAGGAGAAAATAAAAAGACAGGAAATGTAATCACAGTAATAATAGCAAAAATTCCCCATTTATCTTGCAGAAATCTACTAAGTTATTAATCCTAGAGAAGGAAAGAATTTTTCTAGAAATAAAAGGGCTGGCATCATTAAACTATAAATAACAAAAAATAAGGCAATGGAAAAAGGAAAGAAGAATAAAGGAGATTATACACATACAGAACATAACTAGCAGCATGACAAATATAACTGACCACATCAATAACTGCATTAAAATGAGCATTCCATGGGTCAGGGGTACAGCTCTGCAGCTTAAAAACCTGCCTGGGAAGCTCAAGGTCCTAGTTCAATCCCTAGCACAATAAATGAATGAATGAATGAATGAATGAATGAATGAATGAATGAATGAATGAATGAATGAATGAATGAATGAATGAACGAACAAAATGAGTCTTGTAAACATACCCAACTCAAAGAGATTTATAAACTGATAAAAGAATAAACTTAACTGCGCTGCCCATTCAGAGAGATCAACTTCAGATTCAAAGGTATAAATTCTTTAAAGGAAATGATGGAAAGCACATATACCCTTAAAACTGCAACCCTAAAAGAACTTAAGTGACATATTAACTCATCAAAATTAACTTTAAAGTGTGTGCAGCTGCAAACTTGTGCAACTCTCAGTCTCGGGAGAAAAACAGAGAATGCTGCATGTCCAGCTAATTGGATGGAAATTTAGAGTTTTGCTTGGGTTAACTTTGATGTTTTGCAGAATTTCAAAGACTGTTCCACATCTGAAATAAAACTTGAATCAGGCAGAATCCACAGAGTTATCCTGCTCTGAAACTTGTCTCCTAGGCTGATGGTTAGGACACATAAGTGGCAGGGGCTCTAGTCACAGCGGCCCAGTTCTAACCCCAGTGACAGAGAAATGGGGACGGAGTGGATTTGTCTCAGCTGCCCTGGCTTCAGTTAATGAAAGCATCATTAAAACCCATGGAGGATTGGTCTTCAGTTTCTGCTGTGGTCGGCTACTTCATTGACTGTAGCTTTCAGCTGAGTGTGGTGGTGTAAGTTCATTTAAAATAGCATCCCAAAGGCTGCAATGGAATGGCCTCCACCCTGTGAATAGAAAATAGAATCCGGAATTAAACATCAAGCAGTGCTTGGCACTTAGTAGAGCTGCTAGAGACTCAAACTGTCCTCAATAAAATGCCCACATAAGGACCACTGTTAATTTCCTATTCATGTTCTGAAATTCTGTACCTATTTTATTGTTTTATGTTGCTTTGTTTTTGGTTTTGTTCTTGTCATTTGTTTTTTCCTCTTTCAAAAAATTTAAAAAAACAAAAAAGAACTTCCTGGGGCCACTTCTTGTGCTCTTCATGCTGAAGTTCTCCTTGTCTCATCTCTGCCAGCTCCAGGTTCTTCTTTTCCATCTCCCTCCAGCACAGGCCGTCAGTCCTTGTCACACGCTTTTTAGACACTTGTGTCATTCCTACTCACCCATGTACTTCACCACTAAAAAGCACGTCATTTTACAGGGATCCTAATTAGTGTATAGTTTGACAAATATCAGTTTTTCCACCCTCTACGATGAGCCGCTAAGTAAAACGTCACACAGAATATAGTCTGATGTTGCAAGCATCTCACTGGAAATTTTTAAACATCTCAGTTCACTGCTGCCTCCTGCAGTTGCTTTTCAACAGAACATGTCCTTCTGCAGCACATGTCCAAATCTATATGTGAGCAAACATGTAAAGGAAGAATATTTGCTTAAATGGAGAATCGTTTGTGTTCTGAATAAAGGGTATGCAATTTAGAAAATGTAGCTCAATGACACAGTGAAATCGTATGCTTTTCAATGAAATCGATGAGGACAGTGCAGTTTTCCATTTTTCTGTGGAGAAAGGAAAATAAGAAAAAATTAAGGCATTGACTACCTCTCATGTGCCAGGCATGCCCTTATTTATATCCACAACACTGAGTGATGATGTTATTATTTTGAAGAAGTAACTGAAAATAGAGAAGAAGCTAAGAGACTAGTTCAAGGTTCTAAGACTGGGCAATGATAATGTTGAAATAAAAACCAACACTGGTCTGATTCCAAAGACATTCTCCTTAATGACAGCGAATTGAAGGGATGGAACCTACAAGGGTGGAAGTTGGGTCACTGACAGGGTGACCCTAAAGGAAGATTGGAGCTCTGAGGCCTTTCTGTCCCTCCTTCTCTCCCACCCCCTTCTTTGCCTCCCCCTCTGCTTCTTGGCCACCAGGAGGCAAACAGATCTTCACCACCACCTTGTCTACCCTCTCACTGCCAGTCCTAGGCAATGGTGCTCCTTTTCAGCTGAATATCTCAGGCATTTGTCAGGGATGGAAAACTGACTGACACATAGTGCTGCACCCGAAAACTCGGAAGCAGTCACTATTCCTTCAAGCAGGTATCAAATGATTTTGTTAAATCATAAGAAAATTATTTTGTGACAGTTCTTTGGAAAATGTTTCCTGTAGAGGTGTGGACTATACAGTAAGAACGTCAACGCCTAAGTTTAGGCATTCTCTTTCTCAAGGAGTCCTCCTACGTGGTACCCCAACCTTTCTTCCTCCCCTGAATTCCCATGGCAGTTAGCCTCTACTCTGTCCTTACAGCGTCACGAGACATTGGTTGTGCACACATGCATCTGCGTGTGAGCCCTCCCCCAGGCCCCTTCAAAGCTAAAACTGGTCTTCTATTAACAGCTACAAATATTTTTAGGTTGTCAGTAATCTGTAACCTGCAATCTCTCTACTTCTGACACTTAAAAATAACTTCCACTACTTTCTGGAAATACACCAAAGGGCACTTCTCACACTCATAAACACAGCTTTGCACTTGTAAAAAAAAAATAAAAAAAAAATGAGACCTACCGTTTTCCTTCTTCATCTCTCTTCAAGATAGTGTCTTCAAAGATCCCGTGCCGTCTTCCATCTGAACTAGGGATGAAAATACTCTCCTTCATCCTCTGCAGCAATCTGCTACCTTAGCACCCTCACTCCTTACAAAAGGAAGCAAATCCACCAGCACCATCAACAGCCATCTTGTCTACTTCTAGGCCATCAAGGTAGCCTCTCTTTTCAGGTAAAAGGCCATTGTTTTATTTGTCTTCTCCATTAGGGCAAGGGCCTCCATGAGGTTTCTCCAATTTGAACACAAACTGATGGCAGATAAATTCCTCTACAAGCTCCCCAGCCCTGCCCAGGCCACGTCACATCTGGTGTCACCCCACAAGGGGGCGGGCCGCCAGTTTCCTTAGGGCAATGAATACTACAAGTGTGCTCCACCCTCACTCTACTTCCTGCACAGCAGAACCCACAGATGCATGCAGAGTTGAATGCAACAAAGCCAACTAAATGTAAAGAAAGGACAATGCCCCATGCACTGAGTTCATAAGTCAGCCAGCAGCCGAACTAAGGACGGGGACCGTGCTTCTCCAGCAAATATCGCTTGGGTTGCACTTGGCAGCATTGCTGGGAGGGTACTGTGGACCGCTGGAAATAACAAGATTGTGTCAGACACCCAGGGGCTGCACAGCTCCCTGGGGAGACACTTGGTGCACGCTTACATATTATTTTCACAGAGTATAACATTCTCCTTAACAATTTCTACCCATGGTAGACAAATATGCTTAGATAAATTGAAAGTACCCTTAAAATAACTGACTAAATATGAAGAATGGGTCTCACTTCTTTCCTTCTCTACACACTTGTGGCACTCGTATCGACATTTCGTTTCCTCAGATTGCCATCTTAAGGTTGACACCTGCCACAGCCCTTTCCTCAGAGATATTGCTGTGGCCCGGAACATACTTCATGCTTTGCCCTTTTTAAAGATTTTAATTTTCATTCTAATTTGAATTTTTCATGTTCTGAAATTATGAGTACCTAGGTATAATTTACATAAGCAAAATTTATCTTTTTCAGACATTTTGAAAAATAGCCATAGACACAACAACATCACAATTAAAATTCCCTCCTATTCTCCGCATGTCCTCAGGCCCTGACTCAAGTCCCTCCCTCTTCACGAGTCTCTGCAGTTGATGATTTTTCTTCCTTTCGTTTTGCCTTTTCTAACATGTCATATTGATAAATTCATGAAGTCATAATGTCATAAATTAAGTCACAATAAATTCTGTTTCTGTCATTTTCATATGTTGTTGCAGTCCATAATATTGTAGTTATTAGTTGCTTATTCCTTTGCTTCATTGTATAGATATATTTCCTATTGATATTGATTTGTTTTCATGTCTCATACACTAATGTGTACAGTGGGCTGGAAAGAATTTTATTTTATCATAGCTGGGAGGGATTTTATTATGTCATACATTTGAAAACTCATGAACTTTTAAAATCATATATTACCTAGCAGATAGTATGGTGTCTGAGAGAGACTCAGGCAAAGATGTAGTCAAAGCCTGTGTGCTACATACAGTGTTTGTGTGGATCTTTTCTCTGTAAAGTCACTGTGACCTGCAACCAGGCACTGCAAGGGGGCAGGGGAAGTACTTGCATCTAGCTCTGCCTATGATGGAAATTACAGTACGCAGCTCATGAAGTTGTTATAGGAAGACAGAACAAAGCAAGTTTACAAATAGTAATAGACATAGCCTTCATGGTAAGCCAATAGTTGTCTCACTGCCCTGTCCTCAACTCCTTATTCAGAATACTCTTTTTGGTAAGGGTAGATTTTTGTTGCTGTCAATTTTGCTTTGTTTGGGACAGAGTTTCACCCTGTAGTCCATGCTGGCCTTGAACTCAGTGATCCTCCTTCCTCAGCTTTCTGAGTGCTGGGGTTATAGGCATGCACCACTGCACTCCTATCCGTAAATGTAGTTTTTAAACTTCCACAATCATTTCAAAAACAAGAAAGACATTTTCCTTTATTTTTTTATTATTTTCAGTTTTTGCAGGGAAGGGTCTGCAGGGTGTTCAAGATCTCACTAGTAGCAAAAAAAAAAAAAAAAAAAAAAAAAAAGAAGAAGAAGAAACCGGGCGTGGTGGTGCATGCTTATAATCCCAGCACTCGGGAGGCTGAGGCAGGAGGATTGTTGTAAGTTTGAGACCAGCCTGAGTTACAAAGTGAGTTTAAGGCCAGTTTGAACTGCATAGTGAGACCCTGTCTCAAAAAGACAAAAACAAAAAGATCTCATACTAGATCAGACTCATAGTGACCCGCCTGCTTACAGCCTCCCAAGAGCTGGAATTACAGGCACATGCTACTACACCCAGTCTCAATTGCTGGCTCAGTGCACCCGGAGGGCTGGGCCAGCATGGCACGCCCCAGGATGAACCCTTGGCCCCTGGGCCTGATTGCAGGTGCTTTAATCTGCTGAGCTATTTGGCTAGCCCTCATTTTCCTTTAGGGTACTAAAGTACTACTATTAATACTTAAGTAGTTTTAACTGATTTTCATAATTCCCTCTGTAGTAGATAATAACAAATATTACCAATTTTTGAGCTAGCAGTAGACTCTTATCTCAGGTCATAGTAAACACTTCTACATGGAAAATCAGTTTTCGTTTAGATTCTAATTCAGCTGCATATCAGCTACAGAAATGACTCAAGAAACTAGGTGCTCTGACACTTGTAATTGACAGAGATTCTTGCCCCCTCTCAAAACTTCCATTGCCATGTTTATCCCTCTAACATACAACCCAAAGGCTGTAGATTTCAGAAAGTTCTGCTGCCTTTGCAAATAATAAGAGCCAATAAGAGAGGCCTATCAGGAAACTCTGCTTTGGAGATCAGGTGTGGAAATAGATACTAAATGAAAGTGTTTAGCAGCCAATGTGCAATGAGACAGATCAATTAGATGTGTCGATCTTGGAGTCCCAGCCTGAGCTGTGCAGCAGGTTGACAGTAATATTAAAATAAAATTTATCTGGCATGGGCCCTATCCAGAGAGGTGAGGGTGCTAAGTCCAATCTTTTCTTCTGAGTTTCTAGGGGCTACTAGAATGAAAAGCCCACACCAGTTGTTTTGCTCTATCACTGTCTGCATGCCAGCCCTGGTTAGAGTGCTGCATTATGGCTCTAGCTTTCAACCCACACTGCATAGCCTGGAGCCCAGGTCATTACTCTATCATGATCTTGGTGTTGTTTGCTTGCACATGCTCAGTGACTTCTAATTTGTGTTCAATCTCTCCTCTGGTTCATAATCTTGTAATACACCTGCTGAAATGAAGAAATTATCTTCCATCCCACTCATGATGCAGCTTGGCCAGGAGGTAGCACTATTGGTCACTTTTTCACCTTGATGTGTTTACCGTTCTTAGCACTTTTTACTATTTATGCAATAATTTTTAACTGAGTCCAATTTATCCTCCCTGGATTTAGAGCTGTTTTCCTGCTTTACTCAAGTTAATCTTTCCCTTTGAAAAATCTCACATTACCAGAACACTAATTTCACACCACGAGGATCCCCTGTGTGTTTCACCAATCAAATACATCTGTAGATCTGTTGGAGCAGCTCAGTGGACCTGAAGACGGTCCAACTTGTGCTGTTAGTTTCTGTCTTAGTTATATTCTCATTGCTGGCACAAAATACCCAACACTGACAAGTTAAAGGAGGAAAGGTTTCCTTCAGATCATAGTCTGTAGAGGTTTCAGTCCACAGTTGGTTGGTTCTGAGGCAGGGCAGCATGACAGAGAGGCATGGTAGAGGAGAAACAGTCCCTGGCATGGGAGACAGGAGGTAGCCAATGGCAAGCCTTCCTTTCCCTTCTTATTTTTTTTAGGCTAAAAACCGATTGGTTGGTGCCACCTGCAGAAAAGGTGGGCCTTCCAACTTTCCACACCAAGTACTATAGTAAACCACATTAATCTAGTTATCACACACCAATAATCCATTATCACATGCGCATGGTGCAGCTACCTCCCAAAAGCTTCATTTGTAAGTGTAAAAGGCCTTGTGGGGACATCTAAGTATCACTAATAGCAGCTTGCCTCTTGTGAATTCTTCCTCCAGCTATACAAACAAACACATGCACTCATATGCTCACATGCACACACAGTCCAATTGTGTAAACACTTTAAAGCAAGTTTAATTATGTCAAATGGGTTCAAAATATAACTATAAAATGCCAAAACTTATCAAGCTGTGAAGTTTAGATATATACAGTTTATTACACACACACATACACACACACACATATATATGTTGTAAAAATATAGTCACTTAATATCAAGAAAGAGGGCAGAGAGCTTGACTCCAGGCTGGAGTAGAGATTTAGTCATTTACATCTTGGGCACTTAGGCATTTGGGGAAGGAGAAAGTGGAAGATGGAAGAGAACAAAAGCTAAGTTGCAAGGAATTATGGTGGAAAGAATTCTGAACCACATTTGAAACCTGTGCCAAGAGTCAGAAAGAAGTCACGTCTCTGTTATAGTGCTGTAGCTCTTGGCTGTTTTGTGAAGCAGCCGTCCTGGATGTCTGCATGTGTCATGCGTGTGTGGGGACCTGAGATGGGACATGGGCACAGGCACATCTCCCTGGATTGTGTGCACACAAAAGGTGCAAGCCAGCCTTCTGCAGAACCCCTCTAAACATGTTAGTGTGAGGATGGAGACAGCAGCTTCTTTGTTTTACAGCAGACTTCCAAGCAGACTGGCAGCATGAAGTCTGACACCATCGTAGTGTGGCTGTAACAGTGACCTCCGCTCTGTTAATGGTACAGTCATGACTAGATCTCAAGTGAAAGAAGCAACCAACAGCTAGAACTGATCTTGAGCACATTCCAATGCATTTCAGGGGTGAGGGCCCTACAGGTGTAAGCGGGAACAGTGAGAGGAGTGTATTTTAGCATTGGCATGAATGGGAATTCATTTGTACCTAGAGGATGGTAAATATTCTGCTTGCAAAAGGGCTACAGGTCATACCTGTATGTATATGGCATAGGCTGTTTTCCCATAGAAGAATATGTGAAAACTTACAGTTCAAAGGATTTCAAAACTGTCTGCTCAAATCTAAGACTTAAGACACATCTTCATTTACCTTTGGCTTTTTTTTTCCCTGCAGCTTTAGAGGTTTAGATGGGACAAACCACTTTCATTATAACTACACTTTTATAACATTCACCTTGAATTCCAAAAAATGTTCCTTGGTGTTCTTTCATTCCTCCGCAGGGCATACGCAGACTGAATTTCTGCATCTCTGCTTATGCGCCACAGGTGATCTCTACAGCAAGACTCTGGAGATGGCATTTGACAAAATGTCAGACTCTCAAGGACAGCCATAGGGATGACCAATATTGTGCATCATCATGGTACTGAGCTGGTCAATTGGCATAGATTTGATAATAAATTAATATGTAAGTGAGCGAGTGTGTTTCAAAGTGATCATTTTCAACTGAATCCAAGTGAAAGATCATGAGAGAAAATTATATGAATTTGTCAGCAAGAGATGTAGGAAGTCTAGAAGAAGATTATGTAGGAAACATGGAGAGAAATATGAAAACATCATGAAATATGCCAAGAATTGCAAGCCAAGAAGAGGGACAATTACTTTTTTATCTAGTATAGTAGGAGATGCAAAGGCAGAAAATACTGAGATGCTGATTAAAACTGAAATTCCTGGCAAAAACAAAGTCCAGGATCTTCTGAGGCTCTCCTGGCTCCAGGGAGCTTGTTCTTTTGATGTATGAATACAGACCACTGTCTACCAGCCAGGTAAATGCTAATGGTCGTATTGGCTCTGTTTGACTTTTGATGTTAAACATTTGAAATGTGTTTCCATCCTTAAGTGCAGACTCTAATCTGAATGGTAGACTCAAAAGTACTTCAAACAAGAGAGGACTTAATGCTACACATTAAATGCAATAAAAATTAAACAGCCAAAGAACTAAGGGAAGAAGGGTCTCTGCTTCAGGAAAAAAATTAAGACTACTGAAAAGATCAAAGATTGTATACTCTTGCTAGAGAAATACATCATCTTGGGTGATTCTATGAGTGTAGGGAGCTGACAAAGATCCCCGATTGACTTAACGTTAGTTTTCACGGGCTCTGGAACACTAAGGCACTGGCAAAGTGAAGTTGCAGAGCAACAGGAGTGGCGAGGAGTACAGGAGGGAACAGGCGTCCTAGAGCAGGCATGGAGAGAGAGGCACAGCCCAGCCTTTCCCCAACTCCTAGAGGCTGCACAGCGTGAACTCTGTTCTTGTTTCTCCTTCTTTATTTGAGGAGCCTGGTCCAGACAGCTAAGTCATATTAAAGTTAATATGCATAGAAGGATGGGCCCATGGGGAAGTCAGCACAAGAAGGAAGTGCATCACTGTGGCCAGAGGAAATCTAAAAGACAGCCGGGCTCAGGGTGGAGAGGAAGTGGCCAGACATTGAGACTGCAGCTAGTGCTACCTTGTCTAGGAAGTCCCCTCAGCACCAAATGCCCAGGTGGAGGCCTGGACCCGCCCCTGCTCAGGAATGCCCTTGCCCTTTTCATATCCCCTTGCTGCATGACGCATCTGTCTAGTGAGTCAGCATTAGCTAAGCGGCTACATAGCACTCGTGGTCCGTTAGGTTGATATAGTGTGATCCATATGTAAATTCCCCAGCAGCTATACTTCTACCCTTTATTTCCAATAAAACTCTTCTAACTTCCTCCTCTGGTTTGCCAAATCCATTTTCCCATGTTGCAAGACCACAAATTTGAACATTTGTTATCTGACAGGTTGGGAGTTATATATGTACCATTTCAGTGTGACTAATGTTTACAGGTTCTCTGAAATTACATCATATCCTTTCAATGACCAGTCTTAATAGTTTAAGTAATTTTTTTCCTGCTCAAAAAGTAACTGATGTCTACCAGAAATATCCAAATTTTCCAGAGGTAGTAGAGGTGCCATAAGCAGTGATGACCCATCATAAGACACATTGCTTTAAAAAAAATTTAGAAGGCACATGAATAATTTTCCCTGTACTAAGTTTTCCATATTATAAGAAATAAACTTCTTCTTTTCTGTAGTTCATCCTAAAGTAAGACACTAGACAATAGTTGGGCAAATATATTTATTGAACAAATATATTGATTCATTCATAATGGACATTGATTGGACATCAGCTGAATAGGTATTGGTCCTCGTCTTATAAACTATGAATTTTACAAGTTAACATGACATGTCCACTGTCTGTATGGGGTTAGCATAAGAAATGGAGATATTTGTCTTAGCAATATCTAGTACAAGGAGTAGAAAAACTCACTCAACTCCTAAGAGAGAAAGAGGGAACAGAGGAGAGGGATGAGCTCAGGGGTATTTCATAATTAAAGACATCAAGGACAGCTAGATCTTCCCAATGGCTGAAAGCAGAAAATAGAGGGCAAAAAACTAAAGCAAGCCCTCCCCATGACCAGGCTCATTGCTTGGTCTCTCTAATCTCTTTTCTCTGAATAGATTTTCTGCAACTATACAGAAATCTGTAGATTACTTTCTTCTGTGTATATTAAATAAAATATTTTCCAAAATGAATGCAAATTCCCAGTTCATATGGCCTAAACAGTCTAGAACCCCTACATTCTGAACATAAATACTGGGGAGGAAGGATCCCATCCAGCTTGGATCAGATGGCTGCCTCAGTCACAGCAAGGCTGGGTTTGTGTCTACTCAGTGACTTCTAGAGGGAACCAAAAAAGCCACATGGGCAAAGCAGGAAAGTTATTTGGAATATCTGTCATACAACAAAAAATAAATAAGAACCATCAACTCTACTGAAGATAGAAGTATTAAAATAAACTGTATTGCAGCGATGGATTGAGCTAGGGAACCTAGAATGGTATTTTGTCTTTCCATTTTGTTTATGTTTAAGTTAGAATTGTCTTTTTTTGAGACATTACATATGACTCAGTTCCTAGCGCCCTGGAAGCAAGCCAAGTTCAAAGAATCCTGAACTTCTGCCTGTCAGGTCTTAGATTTATATCATAACACTGGGGTCACTGGTTCCTTCATGTCAAGTTTTCTAGGACTTCTATAGAATTTTGCATTCATAATCTTTTTTAGCCTGAGGAACTGTTAAGAAATTCATATTAGTGCAGTAACATTTAAGTAGGAATTTACTATTACTAGGGATGGAATATCAGACTCTTGTGACAGAAACAAAATGGATTTCAGAGACCCAGCATTTAAAGCCACCAGAACAAAAATATCTATGGTATTAGCAAGGAAAATGGGAGAGACAGACTAGTGAATAGGTGACTTTGGCCTATGCATAGTTTTGTCTGGAGAAAAATAGTGGAAGAGAATATTGAACTAGAATATGGGTTGGCACTCAACCTGGACCATAAGTACCCAATTATTATACAGATAGATGAACATGTTCAATAGATTGTGTGTATTTATTTATTTATTGTATTTTAGTATACAGCCTACAGAATCTCTGCACAGATCAGACTCATAGTAATCCTGTTTTCAGCCTCCCAAGTCCTGGGGTTACAGGTGCATACCACCATGCCCAGTCTCAGTCACTATCTCAGTGCACAGCACACCCAAGGAATGAACCCTGGTCCCTGCACCTGCCTAAGCAGGCACTTTAGTCTGCTGAGCTATCTGGCCAGCCTTCAAGTGTGTATTTTAGAAAGAAAGTTGTGACTACAAATGTAAAGGATAGCTGGAGGAAGATCACCTGTGAGACGGCAGTGCAGTGAGTGATCGGAAGAGATCAGAAGACGGCACACAGACAACCATGTGAAGGATGCAGACAGCTGCCGTGGCAGCAGGAAGGGCAGCGGTGGCCCTGGAGGAAGGCAGAGGCTGTGGCTTAGGACACTGTGGGCGTAGGAGAAGAGCAGGCCACGAAGATAAGAGAGAACCCAAAAAGTCCTCTGACCCTTCTTCCCCAAAGACTGTAGCCTGGCTCTAGAAGAAGACACAGCACAGCCCTCCCTCCTGCCCTAAGGGGTGTCAGGGGTGCCCACCAGGTGCATCGAGGCTCTGAGGGCCCAGCCGTCTCCAATTTACTTTCCTAATAGCACCGAGTCATTAGGTGAATTTTCCATTATCTTTCATTTCTTGTCAGTAAGAAAAAATGGTGGACATTAGTCACCTAGAGGAATGGCAGGGGGAGATGAGTAGACCAAAAATGTTACTACTGCAAAACAGAAGGATTGATATGGTTTCCGATTTCAGATTTCAACTAGACTTGAAGGCACTACCATCTGTTGAGTCTGGGGGCAGGACCAAAGGAATGTCCCAAACTTATCTCTCATTTTTCCACCCACCTACTTAAGTGATACCACATTAATCAATCCATGATTCAACCAAAACTAGGCATCACAAGAGCCAGACTGCTAGAAGCAGGGATGGAGATCAAACTTTAAAGGCAGGTATTAGAAAAATTGAAAAAAAAAATTTAGTAGAAGAAGCACACTTTTCCCATGGCTTGTTTTATGTTAGTAATGTAAATATATAATTCAGCTATAAAAAAAACCTGTAAATATAATTTCATGTATGCACCTTGTACAGTACCAAAACGTTATGAAAACAGTTTGCAATGTATTAATTCATCGACTCTGTATGGTTAAGGTGTCTTGAAACTGTCTGATTGACATTTGTATTTTAATAAAATAAAAATAAATGGAAAAAAAAATAAAATGTCTGACATGTAAACATATAATAGGGGGCCAGGGAGATAGCTCAGTGGCCTAAGCACCTGCCTGGCAAGCACAAGGAACCGAGTTCTATCCCTGGTGCCACATGTCGTGCTGGCGCCAGAACCCCAGGTGCACTGTGCTGCCCCAAACTGGGCATGGTGGTGCATGTCTGTAATCACAGAACTGTGGAGGCTGAAACAGGAGGATCTCCATGAGTCCGAGGTGTGTAGCGAGAGCCTATACCAAATACATAAATTTTTTAAAAAATATAACATGTTTGTTACTATGTAAGAATTGGAAAATCAGCTGCTTCAATTTATCAGTGGTAAACATTAATAGAAACATTCCACAAGCACAAAAGCCCTTAAGTGGTCTGAGGATTGTATGGGATCCCTGAGACCAGGGCTGAGAAGCCTCACCATAGCCTGGCCTATGTCCTGCTCTCAGAGTGGTGTCAGCTCCTTGCTCCAAGGCTGAATGAGGCAGGGGGATGTCAAGCTCTCCTGTCCCCGAAATCCTTTACATTTTTAAGTTCATATGAGGCACAGGTTTGCTCTTTTGACCCCCAAATTTTGTCTTGCTCCTAAAAAATACAGTTCCTGGTCCATTATGTCCCTCCTGGTTGTGTAATGGTTAATCTGTCCAGTTTTGAGAACAAATGCAAGAAAGGGTTCTTTTTTCTCTCCAGTGCCCAGAGACAAAGCACATTAAGGAACTATTCTGTTTCCCAAACACGGGCCTGTTCCAAACACTCCCATTTCAGTGAGTCAGATGGAAACAGACAGATATTCATCTCCCTGAAACTTGGCTCACATCCCACGAGAAATCTGTGCTGGGCTGAGGTCATGTGTCAGGGCAAGCAGGCGGATCTCTCAGGTGGATGTGTTTAGTAAGCAGGCAGGTACCACAGACGGGCCTGGAAAGGTACCTCCAAGGGTTGTCGGAGTTCCCCAAATATTAGTAAGTGATACATCAGAACACAGGAAAGACCTGCGGCTGTGTACTTTGGATTCCAGGGTGTTGAATTTAGACTCCTGACTGCAAGTCATGACATCTGACAGATGTCAGTTTAATACTTTGAGTTATCAAGACTTCAATCCTACATATGGCTACATTTTCCTAAAAAAAAATTTTTTTTTGGCTTTTCCTAATTATTAAGTAGCTCTCACTGCTACGATAGTTTCCCCTGCACCCGTCCTGCTTGAAGCCATGCTCTGTGACATTCCAGAGGGGCTGGGATCTTGATCATGTAAGTCAGTCTTTCGTGGCCGAGAACATAGATACGGACTTCACTACAAGTGATCGCTGGGTTCAGCAATGTGCAGGAAGTACGTGGGAGAACTCAAGGGAAAACTCAGATGCAGAGAAACGGTGAAAAGTGAATTTTTTGTTTCTTGGGTTTGTATATCTGCTCTCTTGGATACATGTACAGTATGTTCTCTTTGCAAGAGGATTGCGGGAAAGAAGAGCACCGTCCCTGAATCAGTGGACGGGGAGCAGCCTGGGTGACTCTGCTGGGCTCCTTCTTATTTGTTGTGAAGTAAATCACTGAAATTCAGGAATTAGATTTTTTTGCTCTGGAGGAGTACGTGGTTCTGTCTGTTTCTGTGTCTCTGTCACACAGACACAGACACACACACATACACACACACACAGTATGTGGCTCTGTCTTTCTGTTTCTGTGTCTCTGTCACACAGACACACACAGACACACACACACACACGCACACGCACACGCACACGCGCGCACACACACACACACACACCCTCCTGCTCTCATAACCAGCACCTGGGATAATCATAACCCCAGGGTAGCTCTTCCTTGAAAGTTAAGTATCTAACCTGCTCATTCTGGGTTTATTTTTTGCTCCTTTCTCCACCCACTGGGGCGGGCCGGGAAGGAAGCCCGAGCGCGAACCCCGCAGCGCTCCCACCGTAGGCTGAGCACCCGGGCCCTAGGGCCGCAGCAGGTGCGGTCCGGGGCGGGGCGGGACGGGGGCGGGGCTGGGGGCGGGCAGCTCCCTCCGGGAGGGCTGGGGCCCACGTCCTCCCGAGACTCCGGGCGGGCACAGCGCCGGAGCCAACCCCACTTCCCGCTGTCCCGGCCGCGCGGCTGACGGCTTCTCTGCGACTTTCGAGTTCCGCGCCCCCGAGGCCGGGATGCGCCCCGCACTGGCCGGGCCGCCGCTGTGGCTGCTGCTCGCGCTCGGCCCAGGTGAGCCGATGGATGGGGTTGAGGGGCGGGGGCTGCGCCCCGGGACCGGCTGCGGCCGCGGGCTGCTTGGGGACGCTCGTGCATTCAAACATGCTCACACCCGCACACACTCGCACACACCCACTCTGCGCCGTCGGACGCCCATCTGTGCTTTCCCGGGCGCCCCGAGGCAGCAGTTCCTTCCGCGTGGCTCCTGGGAGCTCCGGTTTTGGAGTCCTCGTGCTGCGCCCACCTCCCAGTCCAGAAGCGCCGCGGTCTCGGTTCTGCCTGTCCAGCTTCAGCGCCTTCAGTCCTCGCGGAGTGTCCCCCCATCCCCGTGCCTTCCCCTGTCCTCCTCCTCCTCCCCGATTTCCCTTTTCGGGACCCCAGGGCTCGGGGACAGCATGCAGACGCACCGCCGCTGCAGCCGCAGATGGGGACCCGGGCCCCCGGGCTTCCTTTGCCCGGCGGGAGCAGCGGGAGCCCCCGCCTCCCTCGGAGCTCAGCACGCCGAAGTTTAGGGTGTGTGTGTGTGTGTGTGTGTGTGTGTGTGTGTGTGTAGGGGGGCTAGGTTGGATCTTGGAGTCTGAATCACTTTAGAAGCAGGGCAAACACAATAGTCCCAGATGTTCAAGTATTTCTACAAAGAAGATAAAATGTTGTAAACTCTGTTACTCTGAGGCTGACGTCCCTCTCGGCCAGCTCTGCATGCTAAGCCCAGCCCAGGCCCAGTCTGCACCGGCTGCTCCAGCGCAGAGCTGGGCCCAGCGGTCAGTCCTCTGATCGTACTGTGTCGCTGTGTCGGAGGCCCACCAAAGTAGATGGCAGGTGCCTGAAAGTCTCAAAGTTACTGTAGTAAAGGATACATTGCCATGAATGCCCCTCAAGACGACTGTCCCTTGCTTCAGGGGGAAAGGACACGCGCGCGCACACACACACACACACACACACACACACACACACACCTCTCTCTCCCTTCCTCTCCCCGGAGAGGAAGGCAATAGCAGTGCGATCCAAGCCAGGAGGAACTTAGGGGAGGAACTGGCCAAGGGTCTTTTCATGTAATACATTTTTTAAAATGCAGACGTGCATAATACTCTACCTTCATGCCCTACTTTCCCAGCATTCTGCCATTTCTGAAGTGATTCTGGAAGTTTGTCCCGTGAGTGTCCTATGGAGGTGCACTAGGACAATGGTGCCCCTGCGGTCAAGCGCCACCAGACAGGCAGGATCCTCACCCACCGGGTTCCCTGGACCCATATCCTGAACCCTGGCTCTCTGCCAGAACGGGAGATGATCATGAACAGTGAATGTTTTTAATTGATTCAGAAGGCTGAGGCAGCCACAGCGCAGCAACACACCTATCAATGGATCAGGGCTGCAGAAGTTGCCTCAGAAAATGGCAATAGCAGTGCGATCCAAGCCAGGAGGAACTTAGGGGAGGAACTGGCCAAGTGTCTTTTCATGTAATACATTTTTTAAAATGCAGACGTGCATAATACTCTACCTTCATGCCTCAGATTTTCTCCCTGAGGATGTAGGAGTTGTTCTGCTGGCCTTCAGCTCTCTTTCTGGACTTAAGAGGAGGACTTGAGGGGTGGAAGCTGGTCCCTGCAACTGTAGCCTTCCTAAGAACTAACAGAAATATAATCCGGTTTTTCATCTGTCTTCAATCACACGTATTAAGAGCAGTGGCAGGAGCACAGCATCATTTCTTCTGATCTCTGAGGTGCTGAGACTTGTTCGTGAAGAACAGTGAGTTATGTTCTGGTGGAATGTGCAGCTGCAGGCCATGAGGTCATGTTCAGACTTTAATCTGGGTTTCATTAATGAGGACAGCTCCAGGCAGGCAAGTGCAGGTGATTTAACAAGGCATCTGTAGAACTGTTTCCTGCATTTATTTCCTCTTCCTGGTCCACTTATTTTCTTGTTGAAGGGACAAGTTTTTTCTTGCTTTAAAAGGATTATGATAAAGCATTGTCATTTGTGATGCCAGTTTAGCTCCTTCAAAAAGCAGCATTATTTGTTGATACCTTATGTATTTCAACTTAATATGAACACTTGAAATCTCTAGGTCAGCAGTACTGAAAAATTTGTCATTGTTCTAACTGTATAATTTTGGAACACTCAACATCCCTCAACACATACACACACAACTCTTCACAAATTATGAAAACACAATTGGACTGCATAAACACATCCAGAAATTAAAGTGGTGAAGGTGAGTGTGTTTATGTGCTTGTACCTCTCTTGCACGTGTGTAGCCACTCAGAGACCTGTCACCCGTGAATCCCGTTTTAACTCAGATTCAAATTTGCTTTCCTTGAATCTGCTCATACAGGCTTTCAAAAGCTGTCTTCGCACATTTATTGCTTTCCATCATTTACCAGCAGGTGGAGGATGCAAAGGAGATGCTACAAGAGGTCCACATAGTTTGTAAACAAAATACAAGTCCTTAGAGGGAAGGCAACTGTAACTAAGTGAATCCTGTAAGTTAACACACCAAGGAGCCCTTCCACCTGGGTTTTACACCTCTCCTCATTGCCTCTGGAACTTTCTGAACAATCAGCCTTCTCCACCTAATATTACAGCTCCAGCTCAGTTTGTAAAAAGTCTAATTTCCCGCGAGCAACACCTTCCCTTTTAACATTTAATTTCTCCCTGAAGTGCCCTCTACCGCTGCTTCTGTTTGTTCTCTGCTGTTCTCCTCATCTGTCCTCTCTCCATCTTCATCAGAGACTCACTCTTCTGCCCATTGCTGGTTGGGATTTGCAGGTTTCTGTCCCAGAGCTTCATTGTCATGCTCCATGTTCTCTCTGGACCAGAGTCCTGACTGAATCAGGGTCTCCACTCTCCTCTCCCAAGTTCCAGATTAGTGTCTCCACCAGCCAGCAAGTTTCTCCCTCCAAATATTCCTATGAGCTTATCAGACTCAATGTTTCCTGAGTTGAATTCAACACTCTCAAGTTTCCTCCTCTGCTGGGCAATAATCTCATTGTGAGCAGGGGAACAGGGAGGCTGGATTCTGTGCTCTTAGCTTTAGCCTATGGTTTGCTGATCTTACTGATTTCCCTAGAATCCATGAAGATTCTGCTACTATACCCCTCAGGGCCTCATCTGGTTGTCCTCTTAAACTTCCCTTCCTATTTTTCTTTCTTGTTCCTCCAGTAGATTCTCCTCATTGTCACCAGTGTCATCTTCTTAAAATGTTTATTGGTGGCCAATGCTTCATTCCTTGTTCCCAGTATTCCTTGGTTTCCCCTCTGAAGAAGCCCAATTTGCATGGCATCTCTCATCAAGTCCTTTGCCTTTGGACCTCAGACCTCATCTCCAAGATCTTCTGTACCTTCTTGTACAGAACACATTCTCCATGCATGGCACACACTATAAATAGAGCTGTGTATAGCTGTGTTCTAACTAGACCAATGGTACCACACTTGAAACTAAAATATTTCCCAGACTATCCCTCTCCCTTTATTGGTAGTTGCCTTTTCTTTCACTGCCTCTTTTGCCACCCATTTGCTTTTAGAAGAAATGTCGCCAAACATAAAGTAAGTCGGTTTTTCTTCTTAGCAAAAGGGAAAGTTTGAGGTAACCCCTCTTTTCTGGGCCCCAGTATAAACTGTCTCTCTGCTCTTCTTGCCAAGCCTGCAGTGCCCAGCTAGGCCATCTTCTGACACTGTCAGCTCCCCCTTTGTGGCTTTCCCAGCGCTACCTCCCAGCCCATCTGGGCTTTGCTCCTGAGCCTCTGTGAGCTAATGGATGGGAGCTCACAGCTTCATAGCTAGAAACACTCATGTGTTCTGATGTGCAGTGTGGTTAGGAGGGGATTCTTCATGTATTGTCATGCCTCCTCTGTCTCCTAATGAATTAAAATTCTATTGTGAGATGGGTACCCAAGACAGGTCCCTTTCAGCACCAGGTCAGTGACTAGGCCACTTGGATGAGTTCACTCTCAGTGGATAAGGACAGCTCCCTCTCTGCATGTGCCCACCGTCTTGGGGATAGAGAAAAGCAGGCGCCTATTCATGAAAAGAGGTGAGGTTCTAGTGATGGTACTTTGAACGTTCATCAAAGTAAAGGTGCATGCTCAGTAAGTGCATAAAAAAATTACAAATTAAGGAAGAAGAAGGAAACATCGGAGGCCTCAGCTTCAGTCCTGCCTCCTACTCTGCAGCTTAAAGTCATCCTGAAAGATTTATCACAGCACAGCAGAGGGGTCCTGGCCCTCCTATCAGCAAGTCAGAGGTGCAGAGAATTGTTGGTCCATCCAGTCATCATGAGGTCAGTGGTATAGCAGAGGAACACACAGAGGAATGTCACTGGAGAGAGAAGAGCCCTGTGTTGAAGGTGTGGAAGCAGGATTCTGTGTAAGACAATGGTTTCTTCATCTCTTTGGAGGGTCTAAGAAGCAGTATTGCTCTGGCTGTAGAGAACTCCATAAAATTATCATTCAATCATAGTTTTACATAGCAGCTCTTATGTCAGGTGGTGTGGTAGGCTCAAGGCTGAATAGAGAAAACCAGAAACATGGTCTAGAGAAGTTACATTCTATTTGGAGAAACACAAAGAAACTGCTTCAGCCCTGAAGGAAAACATGCCTGGTTTCAGCCTATAGTCATCCTTCCTAGCAGAAGCCCATGTATAGACTTACTGTGCTCTCCTGTACAACCAGGAGACACAGCTATCTGCTACCACTATCTGCTATGAATACCAGCTGATAGTGCAGGGTTGGCCAGTGAGTCACTGGAAGGGGGGGGTCTCCTGGGGAGTTGGAGGGAAGCATTTTTATTCCTAAGAAATCCATCCCTCAGAAACTATTCAGGGTTAGTTGTGAAACTCAGGGAAGCTATGACTCTTACAACCATGCTAACTGAAGAGTAAAACCAGTGTAGTATATATAGCCTCATGGAAAGAGGTAGGGAAAATGGGGCGTTGGTGTGGTCTTTGAGCTTCTAGATTATTGACATTTCAGATCATTTCTCCTCTCAGGATCTTAACGTATTTCAGATAATTTAAAACTCAGGTTTTTGAGGGGCTGGAGAGATAGCTCTGCAGTTACAGCACCTGCCTGGCAAGTGCAAGTACTTGGGTTTGATCCCTGGCATTACATGCTGTGCTGGCCCTGAAACCAGGTGTGGTGGCTCACACCTGTAATCCCAGCACTGGGGAGGCTGAAAACATGAGGATCACTATGAGTTTGAGCTGTGTAGCAAGAGCCTGTACAAAATACGTAACAATTAAATAAAAGTTAAGCCTTTTATAATTTGGAATTGTAATGTTTTTACTGCATACTATATACCATATGTTTGTAAGCAAGGAGTGATAGAAAACTCTAAATGCTGAGTTCAGATGGAGAAATGTCATGCTTTCAGAGCTGTCCTTTCTAAGGTCATTAGACCTCAGATCTGTCAGAAAGGTTGCTGGAGATCTTAAAGGTGACAGAACCCTAACAGTAGGAGCCAAGGTTCCTGGCTCCTAGGTGAGATGTGTAGATTCTTGGCTAGAAACTGACATAGGGAGAGCAGAAGTTCATCATGGCCAGAACCTAGTGCTCAACATGTTTCCAGAGAGCAAAAGCTGAGAATAGAACTAGCCCCTGGGCCATGAGTGCCTTAAATTGTAGTGAGATGCATAGGGCAATGGAGGATTTGGGGGCTTTGGCTAGGAGATGAGAAGAACAAATCTGTTCTTTAGGCAGACTGCTCAGGTGACAGAGAAGGTAGATGGCAGAGATCAGATAGACCAGACAGAAGTCACCAAATTCATTTACGTAGTACTTGGGCTTAGCTTTAGTATTAGTTCAGTATGCCAACTGCAAGAAGCTAGCGGTAAGATATTGATTGAGTGGCAGCAGTAGAGAAGGCAAGTAAGGGACTGATTGAAGAATGTTAAGGAAGAAGGTGGACAGGACTTGTTGGGTGATTTATGGTTTACATAAAAAGAAGGGAGAGAAAAGGAAGATGCTCACAGTTCTGGGGTAGAGAAGTCAATGAAGGCAGCATCACAAGTTGAGATAAGTAGCCCTACAGGACAGCAGGTGTGGGGAAGAGATGGCTCATGTGTTTGGACAGGTCAAGTCTGAGATACCTGGATGAATGTGTTCAGTTAGCAGATAGCTGTGTGCAGAGATCACAGCAGCAGGCAAGGGCGTAAGATGGGTACAGAGATTCAAGGTCACCTGCAATCCAGGAGACAACATATATACAAGTAGTAAGGCAGAGAAAGACCAGAAGAGGTCTCTGGGCACAAGGGTGGAATGACAGCAGAGGATTGAGTGAGGAGGAGTAGTTCAGGTAAAATAGGAAAAGGACAGCTGAGAAAAGCAGGGGACAACAAGAAATGGGATATGAAGAAATATCTAGAGAAGGAAGCAGTTATCAACAGGGTCAGGCTCTGCAGTTCGGAAGGACCAGAGGCTTTGCCGACAGCCACCTCTGTGGAATGCGAAGTGCAAGAATCAGAGTGGAGTGAACTGCAGTGTCAGCAAGTTTGGTAGGAAAAGCAAAGAGACAGAAGTGAGGGTGGCAAGAGAAGCTGTGCCTGAGCAACTAATCAACGTGGAGCAGTTTGCAGGAAATTATCCGAATTGAAATTTTCTGTTGGTGATCATTCCAGGTGCTCACTTAAAACTTCTTAAAATTTTGTTGAGATAGTTGAAGGTGGCAGAGCATGAAAACGCAAGAAGAACCAAGGTGGGGGCGAAGAGGCCTTTGATGTCAATGGAAAGGACACAACCAGAGACAAAGGAGGAGCAAGGTTAGGAGGCGACCACAACAGTGCTAGCAAAAAGGAGGCCCTGCCTGGAAGCCACGGGCGGCGCCAAGAAGAAAGGCAAGGTGTGTTCCGGCCATGAAACGTGGAGGTCGTATTTCCTGAGGAGAGAAGGTGAAGCTGCTACAGAGGTGCAAAAGAGGCATGGAAGAGCTGCCTGGAAGGCGAGGAGACAAAAGCTGTGGGAAAGAGACGCCGCCCACACAGCAGCAGGGCACCGGGCAGCAACTGGGGCCTTCTTTACACTTGTGTTTGCTTCATAACAAACAACGCACGAAAGGAGGTGCAGTAGGCGCCCTTCTTAGGGTGTGTATGCGTACAGACCAGATGGACCAGACAGAGGTCACCAAATTCATTTGCGCAATCTGTGGTTTAGTGTTAGTATTAGCTTAGTATGCTACTAGAACAGCATTCTCGTTCTGACCTCAGAACTAGTACCAGTGCATTTTAGATAGAAACTTAACGGCCTTCTGGTTTTCCTTTGAGCCTTTATTTTTGCCTAGTGTAATAACTTCTTTGCTAATTGGTTTCAGTGAATTTGTGTTGCATTTGGAAAGTTTTAGTAGTAAAGTGTTAGTACTTTTATTCTAACTTGTGGTCTCCTCAAACCATTTTAAAGCGCTGTCACTTAACCATATAAATTACAGCGCAGCTTGATGCTTATTCTTAATTTTCTTAGAGTTCTAATTAGTCCAACTTGCTTATATAGAAGTTTTTCATACAAGCCGGACAATGGTTGTACCTGTAATATTCACTAACCAGTACCAGCTTAGACTGTACATTTTTGCTAATGTTCTTAGCTCAGACAATATTGGGGTTCTTAATTGTTCTCAAATGTTTCACTTCCGCCGGGCTCTGTGGCTCGCGAGTTATTCGACACTGAACAGTTTTGTCAGCGAAGACCCCTGCCTTGTTCTTCTGCGTCCTGAAAGTAGGACCCCATTCTTCCTCTTGCTGGAGAGCTCAGAGTGACTACAGAAGCCGTGCAGAGCTGTGGATCCCTGAAAGGCTTTCAGTATGACAATGATGTCTGGACAGAACAACAGACACAAAGGAGTGCCAGACGCTGCATTTTCGCAGTTAGAGATCGCTGCACTGTGTTCTGAAGAGAGGAGCAGAGCGACTATGCCAGTGGGGGTGGCTCGGTGGCACTCGCCCCAGCCCTTTTGTGTGAAGCGGCCTTTGTCTGTGTACGGCCCAATCTTATTTCCATAGATACCATGCAGAAGCACAGCCTGGACAGTTCTGTCTCAAGTTGTTTATGGTTACAGCCTGTTCCTTTAACCAAGTAACGTTTTGTGTACTTGCTACAAGATGAGCCTTCTTGAATTTTATAGCCCCTTCTAAATCATGGATACCGAATCCTGGGGAATAACACGGATGTTTCACAACACATGCCTCACTTTGCTCCGTGCTTGCTGACACTTGCTGGGGTAGTGGGATGGGGAGAAAAGCAGCCTAGGCAGCTGGAACATTTCCATGTGCTCTCTGTCCTTCTTTCAGTATAAAATGTGATGAACAGTCCTAATAGAAATATGATGCAAAGTTGAAAATGAGTAAATAAATGATACAAGTGGCATGGCAATGGAGAATGTATAGTATTAAGGAGTTTAGCTTTTGTCCTAGATGACCAGACTTCAGTATATCGGTGTAATATTTTTTTCTTATGGTCCAAATGAATTCCTTTAAGAACACAACCTTGTAATTTCTTGCCTTTGTAATTCGCTGCCATTATAATAATAATAATAATAATAATAATAATAATAATCCAGCTTTTGTCTCCCATTCTAAAGCTTGTACTCACGGGGAAGCCTCCCATTCCCTAATCCCAACTTAGATTGCTCTTTTCCCATTGTCCTTCATAGCAGTTGTCATGTTGGATTTTACTCACTCAGTCACCCTGTAGGCTGCAAGCGCTGAGCAATACCCCAGCGCCCAGATGCTGACTGAAATGTGGGTGTGGGAGCCACATGCCAAGCTACTGTAACCCAGGATAAAATCCATACTTCGTGATGAGTGTCAGGCGGTCTCCTGCTGCTTTCACTTTCATATGTGTGTCAAAAACTCTATTTGCAAGCTTATATGAGTTTGTTAAAATATTCCTTTAGTTGATAAATTAGCTTTCATTTACTTCCTTGAGTTTCCTTTTAAAAAATTTTGTCTTCAGATGTCTCTTGCTCTGTTGATATGTAACGATGTTGATAAACATATGGGGGCAGTTCCCAAAGAAGCCCAAAGAAACAGAAGGGAGGAAATCAATGCCACTGAAAATTAAAAATTATTGAGCATCATTAAAACAAAAGTGATATTCTTTGAAAATGCTGATAGAATTGAAAACAATTCAACTGCTTTTTATCTTCCCCAAATCCTTTCTTAACTTCTTTTTCTCCAAATGCAGAGGGCCTTGGTTACTCTTCTTTCATTTCTCTGACAAATACCTGACCCTCAAAATGAGGCAAGGAAAGGTTTAATTAGCTCATATTTACTGAGGTTTCCAGACACTGGAGGAGAGGCTGGGGTGCTGCCGTGTCCAGGGTGACCCTCTCCACATCTCTGAGCAAGCACCAGCTAGCCAGTTTAAGGGTTTGCACTTCTTTGGCCCCGCCCCTCAAGCCACTGTTTGCTTCTTCAGCTGCATCTGCCCCATAATTCAATATGGGGCTTTGGGGGAACAACTAGACACAAACTTTAACACAGTGCCATAATTTATTTTTTGCTGGACTCTGCCACTGAATCTATTCTTAAAAGTCACGTCTGTCCTGTTGATCATATTCACAGAGACCAGCGTGTAGTAAGCACGTGGAAATGGTGGAAAGTAAAAGAATGCTGAAAAGAAAAATAGAATTTGGGTAAAATCTAAAAGTTTTTATTTTAAAATGTAGCTCCTATACAGTGACATTCATTATCAGGAACTGGATTACATTTCAGCAGCTTTTTCTTGGATTTCATCACCCGTTCTGAATCACATTTTGATGCCTGGTGAATAGATATTTCACAACAAGTGCCTTACTTTTCTTTGTGCTTAGATTTTATTTATTCATTTGGTACAAGGCCTCGGTATGGAGCCCAGACTCGTAGTGATCCTCCTGTCTCAGCCTCCCAAGCACTGGGATTTGCCATGATACATGCAGGGTTCAGGGGCTGGCATGTCATGCAGTGCTGGGGATCGAACCCGGTCCTTGAGCTTGCCATGCAGGTGCCTAGGCCACTGACCTATCTCCCCAGCCCACATGTGCCTATAATTCTATGTCATTAGATTTCACTAAATTTTATTTTATTTTATTTTATTTTTCTTTTTTTTTTCTTTTTTTTTTTGAGACAGGGTCTCACTATGCAGTTCAGGCTGGCCTTAAGCTCACTTTGTAGCTCAGGCTGGTCTCGAACTCACAACAATCCTCCTGCCTCAGCCTCCCGAGTGCTGGGATTACAGGCATGCGCCACCACGCCCAGCTAGATTTCACTAAATTTTAAAATTAGCAAGCTTGTTACTGTTTTATGGATTTCATAGATCTTATAGATGACTCGAAATTTCTGGGTCAGAGACAAAGACATTTATCACGCATAAAACAACCTGCAGTCCAAGCACCGGCATGTCCATGTTTGTTCCCTCTGCCCTCTGTGTCACAGAGAGGCCATAGAGAAGGCCCAGACAGACTCCTGCACAGCGGAAGGTTACACTCACCCCAGGGACCCAGAGCACAGCAAGCGTTGGCCAGCCTGCTCTCTGTCCTGTAAGCGCCATCCTTATTCCTGAAGGTGGCTTAGCACAGACATGACCTGAGAAGTGGCTTGGGGTGGAGTGGCCAGGGCTCAGCTCTCTCACCTACTCAGCAGAAGACTGGATGTGTGAGATTCCCATGGATAAATGTCTCCTATTGCAGCTTAAGTTTTTTCAGTTCTTGGGAATTTAGCTGGGGGCCTTTGCACTAAGCTCTGACCCCATTCATTCATTCACTCATTCATTCATTCATTCATTCATTCATTCATTCATTCATTCATTCATTCATTGAAACAGGGCCTTGCTGAATCCTTCAGTTGCCTAAAGCCAGGCTCAAACTTGTCATCCTGGGACCTCAGTCTTCTGGGGGGCTGGGATTGTGGGGTATACCCACACTTCTGCCTTTAACATGTTACTTTAAAAAACGTGTGCACCTGCAGCTCAGGTTTAAAAAAAGAAGTTTTCCAGGACATAAGGCAACCTGGGTCCTTGCTCTTGCAAAAAAAAAAGTGTTTTCTTCCCAGTAACAAATTCTTATTTGTTGATTGTTGATATTCCTTGTCTTGCTTGGATGTATACTCCCATGAGTTAAGTCCACATCTCCTAAATGCTAGTGTTTAATTGTGTTAGTTTTTATACACACACAGAGCATGCCAGCGCACATAGTATGAATTCTCCTGTCTGACCTTTGTCAGCATTGTGTGTGAGATTTATTTATGCTGTATATACATGTCCCCATGTTTCTTGCCACAATGTACATACTATATTTTCATCATGTAAATATACTGCAGTTTATTTATCCATTCATTGTAGTTGTTGGACATTTGATTAGTTTACATGATAGGCTGTTACAAATACTCCTGTTGTGAGTAATTTTCCAATCACTTTTGATAAATCTCTGTATGCATTTCTACTGGAAACTATCTGGTCCTGGAATCGCTGGGCCTTAGGGAATGCAAATATTCATCTTTATTAAATTCTGACAGCTTCCCAAATGCTTGTGCTGATCTAGTCCTTCCAGTACTACATGAGTGTTTCTCTTGTCTACTTTGGTAATACAGGACTCGTAAGCGTTAGCCACTTATTGTCTATTGATAGCATCTTACTATGACTATAATTAACATTTTGGGTACTAACATGGTTTAGTACTCTTTCATTATATTAGGAATTTTTATTTCTTCTTCTGTGAGATACCCAAGGTAGCCAGATATAAATGACTATGAGATTCTTCATGGGGTCTGTCTGTCTGTCTGTTGATTTTTATTAGTTGTTTATATTTCATAGTTTGAGATAGTTATATGTATTGCAAGTACATCCTGTCATCTGAAGGACTTGATCCTTCCTAATCTCACTGTAGGTAAATATATCAAGGTTTTCCCCCCAAATACTGTGTTCAAAGAGTAGTTCTCTAATTCATAGTCCTGAAGATACTGTCCCATGTCATCTATAAACATCTATTCATTCTGCATTTCTAGCTAGACCTGTATGGTTCTGTAGCTGATGTTTGAGAATGGTAGGAAATAGGAGTCAAAGATTTTAAAAAATCCTTTATACAGATGACAGATTATCTTGGCCGCACTTGCCGCAAATCCACCCAGATGCCGCCCTCCCCATGCATCACTCATCACAGGGACTTGATCCATTTCTGGCCTATCTGTCTCAGTGTCACTTCATCCTAAGTAGAAATTGATAACAAGTCCTGTTCTCCCATAGAGCAGCTGTTCCAGTATTCTTCATCTTCACAAACTTCCTGGCTTTTGCATTGTGGAATGAGCTTGTTTATATCTTTGAATCTTAATTCTTACAGTTTTAAAACACTAAATGCATTGACTGTATAGATTTATTGAGGAATAATTGACATAATTACAATATCAAGTATTCCTATCCACTAATCTGCTAACTCTTTTTCTAGTTCTCACGGATTGTGCCTTATCACATCATTGAGGAATTAGCGCATTATTTCATCCTTTCTGAATGTTTTTCCTTTCATTAACTTTGCTTGCCACACTGAACCAACTAGAGCATCCAGTATAGTGACGAACATTGTGTGGAACATTGAGAAGAAGACACCATTTTCATGTTCCAGTCTTAACAAAAAGGTTTTGATACTTCATCATTAAATACATTCAGCATAGATGTGCTTGTGTGCTTGTGTGTGCGTGTGTGCATGCATGTGTGTGTGTGTGTGTGTGTGTGTGTGTTTTACTCAAGATTGAGTCCAGGGCCTTCATACTGAGCTACACCCCAAGTCCTTCATTTTCTTATTTTTTCTTTTGAGTTAGGGTCTCCATGACAGCTTACCTTGCTGGATATTAGATTAGAAAAAAGTTACCCAAGAATATAATTTGAAATTTGGGATGATTATTTCTAAGAAGAACGTTTGCATTTTCTTCTAGTGAAGTGACCTTCTAGAAACACAAATGTCATGGTTCCACATGGGCATCCTCTAAAGCCTTAGGTATCAAGGGCTTGATCCCTGGTGCCGCAGTGTTCAGAGCTGGGGCCCAGAAATATGGGTGGACCACCCACTTGCCAAGCTTATTGACTGGTTCTCCTGGATCAATTCATTGATGTCTTCAGGGTTGAGTGGGCTGGCAGGGGCTGGGACCAGCTTGAGGAAGTGGGTCTCTGGTGTTCTATCCCAGCACTCTCCTTCTCACTACCTCTTCATGCTCTCTCTGAGGTCTGGAAGTGAGCAGTTTTCCTCTTCCTTTTCCTGCTTCTGTCTTGCACAGGGTTTACCTTCACCACAAGGCACTGGACTTAGCAAACCATGGACTGAATCCTCCAAAACCATAAACCGAAATAGCCCTGGCCTCTGAATAACTGGTCACAGTGGGTAAACCTGGCCAACAGAATTAGTAATTTCCTATAAGTTTATGCAGTTTCAAGCTCCAGATAAGCCCAACAGCTGTTTTACTCCTGGTTCATGTATTATCTAAGGAATGATGGTTTTGAGTAGAAGACTTAATCATGAAGCACTTTATCAGATATCTCACTGATACTTCATCATGAAATATGCTTGTTATTTAATTATAAAATTATTTTATTTTATTTTTATTTTTTGGTGGAACCAGGGATTGAACTCAGGCCTTTGTGCTTGCCATGGAAGCACTTATTCCACTGAGCCATCTCCCCAGCCACAAGGTCACTAATTTTAATGTTTCATTCCCTTTTTAGTACTGGAAAGTCTCTTTCTCCCCACTCCTTACCAATACAAACAAGGATCCAACAGCCTGCCTTTTCTCTAAGTTTCTTTCTTTGGTCCTTTTAGGAAAACTTTGTACATATAATTTTTCATTTCTTGTAAAATTTTCAGGCATCTGCAGTGGAGAAGTTTGTTCAAATAAAGAAGTCCCTTATTACCAACAAGAAAATCTAGAGAAACATTTTAGGGGTTACCTTTTAAAAAGCAAATAATTGATTTTAATTTTCTAAATTTCTGGTGTACTATTTATTGATGAAACATTTTAACCCTTTTATTTTTGCAAAATGGGTTTAAATGATGATCTGTGATTAGTATTCTAAAACTTCAATTTTTTAATAGAAAATATTTTGATTAACAAGTCAGATGTATTGGCACATACTTATAACCCCAGAAACTTCAGAAGCTGATGCAGGAGGATTGCAATTTTAAGGCCAGCTTAGAGATCTGGGAAAGACCTTTTAAAATAAATAGGGCCAGGGAGACAGCACAGATAAGTACCTGTGTGGCAAGCTCAAGGTCCTGTGTTCAATCCCCAGTACCTAAATAAATAAATAAATAAATACATAGGCTGGGGTATAACTAAGTAAATAAATGACTGTGGTATCACTCAGTAGTAGTTTTTGGCACCACAAAAAGTTTATTTTAAAATGACATATTTAAATCACCCTTAATTTTGTAAAGTTGTGTATTTGCTTATATGAATTTTTCCTTTTTCTTTAATGTGAAGTAGATAATTCTACTGAAATATTAAGCTTGATTAATAATTCAGTTTATAGAAGCTGCTCTTCATAAAGCTCAAAAATTATCTTTATAGGAAAATGACACATATGTAAATATACATCTTAACAAAGAAAGATATACCTTCTTTTGCTATTTAAAAGTATAAATTTTTCTTTCCTATATACTCTGTTAATGCAGGTGGATACTTTAATTTTCTCAGTGTATCTTATGTATGCATATTTCCATGTGAAGCCATATTTATAACTTTACATTGATACATCCTGCAGTGCCAGGTTCTCTATGGTCCCATTGTTAGATATTTAGGTTGTTTCCTGTGGATTTTCCCTCTGTAAATAATGTGGCTATAAAAATATTACACAGAACATATTTTTTTTTCTTTTTCCTCTTGGATGATTGCCAGCAGGGGCATCACTCTGCCAAAGATTTTGTATATTTTTTTAAGTTCTTGTCCATTTTGGACAGTGTGGGCACCTGTGGCTCTTTGCCAATGTCAAAAAGAATGAGATTTTCATTTATTTTTCATAGCTTGATGGATGTAAAGTGGTGTTGAGTATTTATTTTAATTTTCATTCTTTTTGTTCAGGAGGATAAATTCTTTGATGCTGTCATTTTCAAATATCTTTTGAAAAACATACATGGATTACACTTTTAAAAGTTAAGCTTCAAAGTAGCCTCAAGACAACAGGTGCTCAGCACCCCTTCTCAGTTCATAGTACCTGGCTTTTGAGGTCTCTAAGCCCTTTTGAGGTTCCTCAATCCAGGGCTGAACCTCCAGTGTTTTATGATTTCAGACTAAGCTCTCCACAGCCCTCTCAAAGGCTCTGCAGAAGGCTTCCCTCTGCCACCCACCCTCCAACTACTAGCCATGGTGCTTTCTTCTAGGGGAGTGGCCGCCCTCTTTAGCACCTCTGCGTCTCCATGGGTCACAGCCCTGTGACACAGTGGGAAGGTGTTCTCCCTGCCAGAGCACTTCCTGTAAATACCTGAATCTGGAGGTCACCATGCTTAGCCCACAGCTTAGTGGCTTAAGACCACAGCCACATTTGTCATACTTGAGTGATCCTTCTAACTTGAGGGCCATCATTTGTGGGCATCAGACAGTGGGCGCTTCTCCCTGTGTGGCATCTCCCATCCCTCACCCCACACCCTCCCAATAGCTCTACTTCTTGCAGAGTGACTTTGGCTGCAGAGTCAGCTGTGCCCCTGGAAGCTGGGAGAATCGAGCTTGACTCAGAAATCACAGCTACACCAGCTCCTCGAGGCAGTGGCCAAGTCCCCTACATTCATGGGAAGGAGGTGCCTGCCTATGGATAGGGAAATGCAAAAGTATTTTCAGACATGGTTTTAAAAAAATTTTAACTTCATGGGAGCAGAACTCATATTTCTTTTTATTTCTCTTTGTATCTCACAAAGATACTTAGCATGATCAAATATATGGTAAATGTTTAAATTTTATTATTTAACATTCCATTGTAGGGAATATTATCTTTATTTATTTATTTGATACAGCATCTCACTACACAGCTCAGACTCATAGCGATCTTCCTATCCCAGTCTGCCCAGTGCTGGGATTACAGGCATGTGCCACCAGTTCATTTTTGGTGGCTGGCACAGCACACCTGGGGTTCCAGGACTGGCACGGCATGTGGTGCTGAAGATCGAACCAGGGTCCTTGTGCATGCCAGGCAGGTGTTTAGACTGCTATCTGTTCTCCCCAGTCCAAAATTTTATTTTAGTAGTACCCTATTGTACAAAAAGACAACTTTATTTTATCCATTCCTTGGTAGGTGGGCATCTGGGTTGTTTCCAAGATCTAGCTATGACAAACCATGCTGCTATAAACACAGGTGCACATATGTCACTGTGGTATGGTATTTTTAATTCTTCTGGAAAGATACCCAGAAGGAGAATAGCTGGGTCAAATGAGACTTCTAATATTAGTATTTTGAGGAATCTCCATACTGATTTCCACAATGGTTGTACCAGTCTCCTCTCCCACCAAAAGTTTCCCACCTAAGAACACAAAAGGGTTTTGTTGTTTTTTCTCCACAGACTGTTCAGATTTTGTTTTGGTTGATTTCTTGAGGATAGCGATTCTTTGGATGAAATGGGATCTTGAGTGCCAGCCAAATAGCTCAGCGGATTAAAGCACTTGAAAGCAGGTGCAGGGGCCAGGAGTTCAGTTGGATCCCTGGGCCTGCCATGCCGGTTGCACCCCCAGGGCATGCTGAGACAATAATTAAGACTGGGCATGGTGGTACATGCCTATAATGCCAGCTCTTGGAAGGCTGTAAAAAGGTGGATCACTAGAAGTCCAATGTAGTAGTGAGACCCTGAACATCCTGTAGACCCTTCCCTAAAAATAAATAAGAAATGGGATCTCTGTATTGTTTTAATTTGCATCTCTTGAATGACCAATGATGGTGAACATATTTTCACATATTTATTTGCCAATTGTGTCTCTTCATCTGAGAAGTGCGTATTCATCTCAGATGCCCGTTTTTGGCTTGGGTTTTTGGATTTGGGGAGTTTGACTTTTTTTAGTTCTCTGTATGCTTTTTTATCATAATCCTTTGCCTGAGGATGAGCCAGCAAATGTTCCTTCCCATCCTCTGGGCTGTCTCTCCACCCTGCTGGTGGTTTCTTTTGCTGTGCAAAAGTGCTGTAAGAAGATGATTCCTTATGGTAGCTCCTGTGGGCTCAGCGTTTTATTTGTAAAGGCTTTGCCTTCACCAAGGTCTTCATGAGTCTTGCCTGTTCTATCTTTCAGCAAACAGAATGCTTTTGTTTTAATGTTTAGATCTTTGATCCATTTTGACATGTCCTAAAACCACCACAGTAACTTAAACAACTTAGTGAGGTTTATAAGACTGTTCACTGCTTACACTAAGTTTAGATATCGACCTTATTGCCATTTAAGGCTCCACAATTTTTTCAAGAAGGCTTGTGGAAGGATGTGGTCTGCGCATTGTGGGACATGGTGCTGACACTGTCCCTGGCCTGCACTAGCTTTGGTCATACTTCCACCCCCACTGTAGCGCCAACCAGCAGTAGGTCCAGACATTGTGAAAAGTCCTTAATGGACAGGATTTCTCCCAATTGAAATCACTGCGTAAAGCAAGTAAGAATGAAATATATTTGATGTTCATGACATCACTCTCTTGGAGGACTGAGTTAGGTGCCATCATTTTTCTCAGTGACTTTAGATAAACATCACAAGCAAATTATTCCTTACTTTATTGGGTCCCTGCATGTATTAAGTGGAAGGAAAGGAATTTTGCTGATCATAAGCATATGATGTTTTTTAAAATATCTATATACTTGGTACTAATCCATTTTATTAGCATTTACTTAGCCAATAGAGGTCTCTTCTTTTTGTATTTTAGGGAAGAGTCTACAGGGTATTCAGAGTCTCACTACTAGATCAGACTCATAGTGATCCGTCTGTTTACAGCCTTCCAAGAGCTGGCATTATAGACATGTACCACCATACCCAGTCTTAATTATTGTCTCAGCATGCCCCAGGGGTGGGGCTGGCATGGCAGGCCTGGGGATCAAACCCCTGGCCCCTGCACCTGCTTGGAGGTGCCTTAATCCACTGAGCTATTTGGCTGGCCCATAAAGGTGTTTTTGAATGACAGATCGCCTACTGTTCACAGAGAATGGCAGTGAGTGGAGACGCAGAGGATCGGAGGCAGCTTTCTCCAGGAGATGCTTTGCCCTTTCTTCCATTACCTCTGCAGGGCCCTGGTGGCATCTGCATCAGCTGAATGTAGTTTGACCCTTTTTAAAGAAGACTGCATTTTCCTCCTTCATGAAAGCAAGAGGCATGGTGGGCGGCTGCAGCCATGTGCAGTTGTGTGCATCATTTTGTGCTTTTTGCTTGTGCACTGGCTTTCTAAAAAAAGTATGCTAGCTATAGCCAAACTCTGGAAAGCTGAACTCTGCCCTCAGTGTGCAGTCTCTTCCACCTGGCCTCTAACTTCTGAGTGTAGGGTTTTTTGCTTCGCAATACACTTCCTCTGCAGTCTGCGTCCTCCAGCATAAAGGTAGGGCTGCTTCCAGTGAAACTTCCTATGAGTACATGTGTTCCAGGGATCCAGTGTGACCCTAGGCCATTTCCTGGTGTCCTATATATCCTGGGTAATGATTAGCTATACTGTAGGGCCTGAAGTCTGTTTGCTTGGTCACAGAATCAGGATCTAAGTAAGTCTACTTCCTGCTCGTGTGGCTTCCTGGAGCGTCTGTGAACTGATAATAATAACTTCTCAGTTTGTTGGGGCTGCTTTCTATGTGCTTCAGCAGCATGCATCTGGAAATTTACATAGAAACCCATTTAGTGCATGCGTTTGTAAAACGTAAAAGTAAGTTTACGATTTGGAATCCCAAATCAACGTGACTTACTACATTTCCCAAGGTTGTGCTCTACTCAGCCGTGCACAGTGATACTGAGTCGAAACTAACTTTGTGAAGTACCTGTCATTTATTAGAAGCTCAGCTGGAAGTTTTGTATGCGTTATTGTGATAAGATAAACACAGTCACCAGACCTACTGTACAGCAGTGGCTCAGATACAGTGAGAAGCTTGCGAAAGAGAGCCTTGCAAGCTGAGAGGCCGAGCTCTTCGACACCACCACTGCATCATGCTGTCCTTGCCCAATAAGCGCTGTTTTCAGTTTAAAATTCTGTGCATCTGCCTCTAGCAGACTTCTGTCTTCCTTTCCCTCCTGAAATACAGTCAATCTTTTTATGGTTTTCAATGTGATATGTGTGTGCACCAAGTCCCCCAAACGGTCATGATTTCTGTGTATCCCAAACATACACAGAAGGAAGCAGTGTTAAATATTCTCTAACATTCAGAGTAGAACATAGTACATATAACTGTTAGACATCATCATAGACTCTTGTCCTGTGACTTAGAAGTTTTTTGTGAAAATCATTGTCCTTGTACTTCTGACATCCCTCAGCCACTCTATCGCCACCAAATATAATCGATCTTCTTTTTAGGGTTCTGCTATAGCTGGTGAAAAGCAAGCGTGAAGTGTTTTCTAAAATCCTAAACAGAAACTAGATTGCACTCATATTATCATATCCATAGGTACACATGTAAATATGTAGTGTGTATTAATATATGCACATAAATATACGCTATAAATTTACTCATGTATCTATTAACCCATCTGTCTGCCTTTCTGCTTAGTAGCCTCTATTCATATAACTCCTTTTGAACCAACCACCCAGGGTGCTGAGGAGTTCTTTACTAGTTAAATTGGCCTTTGCTGCTGTCCCGTTTTATATATGACATGCTGTTTGGTGAAATGAAGAAGCAATGAAGATAGCTGCTCTGAATAATCCTTAAGTATGATTATTATTGTACCCAGCACTATTATGATACAGATCAAGATGGCCCTTAACAAAATAGTCCCAGACCCTACTTTCAGGGATAAAGATAGATTTCCAAGGAAACAAGAAAAGGTCAGGTTTCAGGGACCTTCCTGGGGCTCCCTCTGTGTGTTCAGGGATCCTGAGGTTCTGTTAAATATACAACATGTGAAGTCCCTGGCTCTTCTCCAGCCCTACTCTGATATACTTCAACAACAAGAACAGCAGCAGCAAACTAGTACACTTTACCAGTTCAGAGTTTCTGGATCAATCTATGTAAAACATGTGGTACCTTAAAATACAGCTTCTTAATGAAAGTGGAAAAGCCATAAACATTTATATAACATTCCAAATAAATGCAAATGAAGATTAAAGGAAATTTTCTGAATCATAAAGTATGTCTTGCCATAGTAGAAGAGATAAATCCTCTGACTATCTAAAGAATTTAGTGTTATAAAATGGTAGTGATGTGAAGGGTCATCCAGAGATGCACAGCTGTGAACTGTGGGGAAAGTCTTACACATGTGTTTCAGGCAATTAGTGAAATATGTGAACTTTTTTGGGCTGGGGAGATAGCTCAGTAAAATAAGTGCTTGCCTGGCCAATGCAGGGTCCTGAGTTCAATCCCTGGTACACCACCAATATATATATATATATATGAATTTCTTATATTTGTCATCTTTTGAAAGTGGGCCAGCAAGATAGCTCACCAAACTAAGTACCTGCTTAGGCAAGCACAGGGACCTGGGTAGGATCACCAGCATGGTGCAGCCCCATCCCAGAACATGCTGAACTGGCCACTGAGTCCAAGCATGGTGGAGCAGCCTGTAATTCCAGCATTGGGAAGGCTGAAAATAGGTTTGATGAGTCTGAGCTGCATAGAGAGACCCTGTACCCAATACACAAATTTAAAAAAAAATATTGAACTTACTAGGATTGCTCTATTCGTTTCTAATTAATATTTAATTTTATACCTGAATTTGTTGAGCAGTTTTTCCCTTTAAAGAGCTTATTTTTCTTGGGCCTGGCTCAGCAGCACAGCACCTGCCTGACAAGTGCAGGGTCCTGAGTTCAGTTCCCAGTACCAAAAATGAAAAAGCCTGTCTTTCTCCTATTGTCGAAGCTTCAGTCCCTATAAAACTTGTACCTTCCCCTTAAATATTAACAGGGGAAAGGCAGACAATAAAATAATAGCTATAGTAGTGATGTTCTATTAGGAAAAGTAAAGCAAAGGAAATAAAGAACACCAAATTTGGGGCGAGATTTTTATGGAGGGTTCTATGTTAGTGACACATTGCCATACTTGTACTGGTATGAAAATCACTTATCTCTCCACTGCTGAGTGTCAGAAGCCTGAGAAAAAGCCTCCTGTGGGTCCTCCACTTACTTTTCTTGCAAGGCTATGATTAAGGTGTCAGCCATGGCTGGGATCTCATCTCAGTGCCTGCCTGACTCACTTTTCTGCTGACTCTGATTGTTGACAGCATCCGTTTTCTCAAGAGCTGCTTGGCTGGTAGCTTCCTTCCTCCCACTCCCCGCCGGAAGCTGCTCTCAGGCCCTTGCTCTGTGGCCTCTTTGCTTTCAAGGTCAGTCAATAAGGAGGAGCAGCCCCTCAGCAAGAGGGGTGTTCCAGTCTTAAGTACTGTAATAAAAGAGGTGATGCACATGATGTTTGATTTGGTTTTGTGAATCTTCAAATCTATGGGTCCTTCAGGTGAGGGTGTGAGATGGGGTCCCAGCGTGGTAACCAGTTCTAAGAAGTTTGTATGGGAGAGAAACCAAGAGGCAGGGGAATGCATCTGGGCTCTCTGGGGAAAGAGCATTCCAGGCAGGCAAAATAGCCTGCAGGGGATGAAGTGGGAGCTGGCAGAGGAGAGCTTGGAAGATGAGGGCCAAGCTAATGAGCCCGTGGAGGAGGAGGGTGGGAGGGCTGGCTGAGCTGCTGTCCAGGTCAAACTTGGGCACAAGGACAGTCCCAGTCTTCCAGGCACGGTGCTACTGGGGGAGGAGGTGCAAATAGGAAATGCTGAGGGTGCCTGGATTGAGCTCTGGGCCAACCCAGATGGTGGGGAGGACACCCAGCCAGACCTTTAGAGACAAGTGGCCTGGGATGAGAAATAGACTAGAGCGCTAACTTCACATAGGTCTGTTTTCTCGATGTAGTGCCTTAAAATGTGAAGTAGAACTTGTCACCCAGTAAGTTACTAGGTATTGTTATTTTTCGGTGGGGAGAGATAAGGAGGAATTTCTTCTTTCACACAAAAGGAATTTAGGAGAAAGTGGAAAAATATTAAAGTGAATTCAAAAGATGCTGCCGCTAATAGTCGTCCGGCGAGTCTGGGGCCAACATTCTTTTTCCTGTATTTCACTGTTTCCCTCTCAGCCCTGAGACAGTGAGGCTGCCAGGCTGCGCTCAGCCTCCAGCAGCCCTGTGACAAAGAAGAGACTCTGCTGAGTTGCTGGGAGGCGTGAAGTCATCAAATGGATGGAGGAAATGTGGACATCGAACTTTGTGAGATGTTTATTGCCTCCAGGTCAAATTTTTGAAATAGAACAAGGCCTTGAAGTGACCCAGTCACATAGTATAGGAGTAATGAAGTTGCTTTTTCTAAAATACACATGCACCCTTCGGATTTTTTTTTTTTTTTGACATAAAATATGAGCCTTATATGACACAAGCGGAAGTAATGTGTATCTCTCCTCATATACATTGTGTTTTGACAGAACATAGACTAGTAAGTTGAATTTTCTCCTATAACTCCTTTCTCCTATTAGGTTGTTTGAGCTGTTGCAGTGCAATACCCCAGGTGGGATAGTTTAGACCATATAAGTGGGTGTCTTGTCCATACGGAAGCCAGGAGTTGGAGATGAAGGTGCCACCTTTCAGGCTTGGTTTCTGCTGGAGATCTCTCTGGCTGGTCTTAGAGGGGCACCTTATCTGTCATCCTCCGTGGTTGCTCCTTGGCGACATGCTGTGTGAGGATGCTGCTGGTCTTTCCCCTCTTATAAGGACACTGATGATGTCAGGTTAGGGCTCCACTGTGACATCCTCATTTTTCCCTAGGCTTTCCTGGGAGCCTCTGTAAACACATTCAACTTGGGGGTTAGGACTTCAATCTATAGATTTAGAGGGAGACACAATTCTGCTCGTATTATCCCTTTAGTATAAATGGTATATGAAAGTTTCATTTCTGGCCATGGAAGTAAAGCTCATATTCCTTTGATATGAACACAGAATAATCCAAGTCTAATGGCAAACAAGAATGCATTCATGTCCTATAAAAAGATCGTAAAGGAGAATGGCACTAGTGAGCTGCCAGCTGGAGCCTGTCTGTGTCTCTTAAGGGTGGGATATGATCCACATTCCCATAGAAAATTCAGTGTACTTTGAGAGCTCTGTAAACTTCCAGACAGTGGAAGTTTCATTTTCATTTTCATTGTCATTTGGCTTCCAGCTTTGGGACTGGAGTTTTGTCCTTTCCTCTGTCAGATCTGGCATCTGGTCTTGGCCTACGTACAAGCTGGTATGTTAGCCCCTTGCTGTGTCTTGAGAAAAAGCTTGACCAACACAAGCTGGCGTGGCAGGGCGCAGGGACTCACCTTGGTTCATGTGGCCTGCTTCATTGTGGATCCATGAGGGAGCCTGGATGACCCTGGCTGAGACAGTGGCTGTGTTGCAGACAAGGAGCACTGAGCTTGGCAGATCTGCTCTGTCATAGCCATGTCCCATGGGCTTTCTTTGTCCTAGTGGAGGACATTACTTCACCCCTCACTGTTGCTCAATGTATGAGTGGAAAATATGGCATGTGTTTAAATTTTTAAAAATGTACTACCTTGAAACCACATTGGCGTTGATGCCCTCAAAAAATTGTCTTGTTCTGAACACACTGGTCCTATCATTCTTGCTGCTTTCTGGCTGTGGCTAAAAAGACATCAGTATAGATTTTGTGGACATGGAAGTTACCATGTGCCATTGCAGATACTGAAATGAAGGGCACTTCTAACATTACTCTTCTACATGGATAGGCACACGTGTAGAGACTCAGCTCTTTGTACGTCCTTAGCAAATGAAATTGTGTCAAAGCCCACTAGTGGGACACTACCTCCTTTTATACTATATTATAAATGATACCTTTACAGGCAGGATAATAAAGTAAGACACTGCAAAGGAAGCTGAAGTCCTGTATATGATCCTAGGAGTCTAGATAACAGAAGTAATTTGCTCTTTTACTTATTTGTATTTTGATCCCTATTTATTGTATGTATATTGTAAGGCACTGTATGGGAAATTTTGAGGACAGCAAAATAAAATGCACTCACAATTGTGTTGCTTGCTCAGTTAATACTTTGTTTTTCTTCTATTCTGAATACCATTTTTATGTTTTGCTTTCATTAAAATTTTGAAATGAGTGAAAGAAATCTGCATAAATGCATTTGTGCTTGACTACCTGTCTTACATTTAGATATTAAAATGGCTAAAATCCAGCATAAAATCAAGGATGAAACAGTATTCACTTTTTGTTGTTAAACTAGAAGAAACTGCCAGGGATGTAGCTCAGCCAGCCAGGTAAGTACTTGCCTGGCAAGCACAAGGACCTGAGTTTGGAAGAAGAAGGAGAAGGAGAAAGAGAAGGAAAAGGAGAAGGAGAGGAAGAAGAGGAAGGAAAGGAAGAAGGAGGACAGGGAGACAGGGAGGATGTAGAGAGGGGGAGGGAGAAGATGAAGACAAGATGAAGAAGCTAATTAATACTGCAGTAGACACAGTGTTTATGTTTGTGCTAAATTTTGGTGAAATTTACTAAAATACTTCAACCTCACTACTGTCAATGAATGTGTTACAAGGTTACCTTTGATGAGTGTTTGGAGTTTGCTATGCTGTTGCTACACTTGAGGACAAAGAGAGAAGATTTATGTTCTGGATAATAATATGCTCCCAGGCAGGCAAAGTTTAAATATGCTTGAGACGTGGTCTATCTCATATAAATCTGGAAATGTTTACATTAATGAAGTGTTTGGTGCACTCTGGGGCGAGCTCTTCTCCGTTCCCGTTGTGTTCTCTTCTTCCTCTCTACCTTCGGAAGGTGAAGTTTGCTGGCCCTGGAATGGATTTTGCCCCCACCTGAGGTTGCAAATTCCAAGTTATCCTTCAAGATCCAGATCAATTTCTGCATCTTCTCCCACATTTACTCCCATCTCACCTGTGGACTCAGATCAATGGACTTCTCTGTATTATTTACACAGCTTTTGAAGACATAATTTGGCTTTGCATCAAATCAGCAGAATAAGCAGGAGTGCTGCCCATTTTGCTTATTTGCTACATCTTCAGGACCTAGAATCTCTTGCATAAAGGATCTATATACTTGTCGTATGGTTATGTGTTGGTATTTATAGAAATGTGGGCATAGATGGAATGAGGAAATGAGGTGAACAAAATACAGTTCTTAATCTCTGTACAACCCATATAGTTTTGTTGCTGTTGTTGTTTTTTAATGTATTTGGTTGTTGCAGGGTCTCATTATGCAGCTCAAACTTATAGTGATCCTCCTGCTTTCAGCCTTCCCAGTGCTGAGATTACAGGCATGCACCATCATGGCCAGACTTTGGGGGATTGAACCATGGTCCCTGTGCTTACCTAAGCTTGTCTAAGCAAGCACTTTAGTCCATTGAGCTATCTCGCTGGCCCCACACCTCCTTTCTTTAGGTTTTTACAAAAGACATAGAAACATGTTGTGACCATTGTGATTACAAATAAGGAATGGACAATTGAGTTAGATAGTACTATATATAAAAGTGTCAAATTTATAGAAGATGATTAGCTATCGTGTGCCAAGTGTGGAATATTGTGAATATATTTTTAAGAGAAATAAACCTGTGAGTTGAGATCATTCAGTTTTAAGTAATACAACATGGTTTTGAGAGAAAGATTTAAATAGCAGGAAAGAGCAAATTTAAGATCAATGGAATGATGGAAAGGGAGTGAATAGCGTATTATACAAGGAAATGAGCAGCACATTTGTGAATAAAATTGCTCTACAATAAAGTTGGCAATATCGGGTCAAGACTCAGAGGTCAGACACCAATTGGTCCACAGCGATTGAGAAAGGCATTCCGCCTTCCTGAGCCCAAGCTTTCTTATTTGTAAATTGGTAGTGACAATAGCTGCAGCTTATGGTAGCAGAGGGTCATGTTGGATGTAAGATGAGTCTAGATGTCTCCTGCATCATCAAGAAGATATAAGTGCTAAGAAGTAGTAGGATACAAGGTGGGGTGCTCACAATCATTTAAAAGGGAGAAATATAAGAAAGAAATTTATCCAATTTGATTGCTCTTGCATTACCTGAATAAGTCTCTGCGTGACCTTTTCCATCCCCAATATTCTGTGAATAGCAGATCATTATTGAGGAGTGTGTATTAATTCAAAGTGCAATTTATTTGACTCACATTGCTCTTGGTCTCCTCATGGAGCTCGGATTTTAGCAGGCAGTAGCAGAGACAGGACACTATAGATATAAGAGATAATATCATGTGCTAACTTATGATAATGTGCTGGGGACAAGGGGCCAGAAGCTGTCTAGGCAGAGCAGAGCGCTGTTGGGCAAGGACCAGCCTGGACGCTGAGGGCCAACTGCTGAGGTGGACAGTGTGGTAGGCAGGGGAAAGTCAGCATAAATGCTGTGGGAAGAATGAACTGGATGTGCTCAAGGGACAAAAGGAAAGCCAGTGTGACTGGGACACAGCGAGCTACAGGGGAGTGGAGGAAAGTGAGACCAGGACGCAGGCTAAGCACAAAGGACCTTTGAGACTGTTGGAAGGAAAGTGGGCTTTGTTTTCAGTGCAATAGCAGAACTGTGAGGTATTAAAGTGGAAATAAAATATGGCTTTCACATTGGCAGTAATACTGTGCATGTGTGTATTATACTTGTAATTATGCATATATAATACAATTAGACTACTAGATGACAAAATTGTAGATTAATAATAATAAAATTACATACATACAAAACAGTACACATACACTGTATATATATACCACATAAGGACATTTGGTCAATGATGGAGCACATGTACACTGAAGGTCCAATAATATTGTCACCCAAGGCAGTCATAGCTACTACAGGTTCTTTCAACGTACTCAGTTGTGTCTGTTCAATAACAAACAGCCCAATGCCTATTTCTCAAGACATGTGTCACTAAACAAGTCACCCCTGATATGAGGCTAAAATCTATCTGTAGAGGATGGAATGAGCTCCACGGTGCTGTGCCTGTACATTATTTGCTGGGGACTAATTATTAGTAGGAGATGGAAGTCATTGTACTATGTCAAATCTATTCTTCCCAGTGTTAGGCTTTTTTTAAAAAAAATTAATTTTTATTTTTTGATATACTACTTTTTATTTATGTATTTATTTATTTATTTTTAGTCATTATTGTTTTTATTGCATCTTTTCCATTTCAACCTGTTTTAATTTTTTTATTGAGAAACAAATATCAAGGAGATAGTTTCAAAGCTGATTAATAGGACAATTTCAATAATTAATACATTGTACATTGTTATCTTCTTAGTGATTATCCATAGTACAAGAAGCAGACAGGATATTCTGTCCAAACACAGCCATGCAGGGGCAGGACTGCCCTGGCTTCTGTGAGGATCCTTATCTGCCATCTCTACCACAGTCTCTTCTTTTGTTAGAACTAGGAATTTGGAGTGCTGCTCCTTAGGGAGACAGGGCCAGTGAAAGGGCTGGCTTCCAGTGGCCTTTCCTAAGGGCACCACAGGCCCAGATTTTGTGTCTCTGTGCACACTCACGGTGTCTCTTTGTGGTCCTCCCTACCCTGCACTTAATCACAAACGTGGAGTTCAAAGCTCTATGGTGTTAGAAGTGGAGTTGACTTTAGCATTAGGTATTTTTTAAGTGGGAGTAGTTTGACACCATCTTTTCAAGTTTTTACTGGTATATTTGACAACTGGTAAATATTCAAGCGTTGATTTGAAACATCAGTTTTCTGAGTGCAGATTCTTATTTTCCATTTAATTTGCTATGCATTTTGTCACAGATATAAAAAGGAGCCATGGTACCTATGGAAAAAGTAGATATCAAGGATGAAATTTGCAAATATTAGGCTGTATAGGTTTTGCTTCACAGTAATTTGAAATTAACATTTGTCATTCTCTTCCTGGTAGCACCAAATTCTAAGAAACACTGAGCTGAGTTCCTTTAGTGAGTCAGTCCCCATAGAGTGATTTTGGCACTGACAGGTTCTTGCTCTTTGTGGCTGACTTTATTTTCTTCAGAGCACTCTTCAGCATCTGCCCCCAGAAGTGGAAGGGCCATAGGGAATAGCAGAGTATTTTCTTCTGCCTTCCAGTGCCTGGAACAATTGACCTCAGAGGTGCTGTGTGCTTTCAGTGCTACCAAGAATGTGGGACATTCCTTTGTCAAAACACATATTAATGGGACTTTAAATGCCAACTTCAAAGAGTTCAATGGCTTCAGGGTCTGCACAGATAAATGCATATCCTACATAACATGCAGGATATTTCCATCTGAACAGGAAGCCTGTGTAGCCATATAACAGGAGGGACTGCTGCCTTAATGCTGGCAGGGGCAGAGAGGACATGTGAAGCCTCAGTATTTCTCCTCTTTGTTTTTTTTTTCCCATCAGAAACAAGCAGTTTCAAAAAACCAATGGCATTATCTTCTTTGGTCTTTGTTAAATTTTTTTCTATGATTGTCTTTTTTGACAATTCAGAAAGAAGCATCTGGAAGAAAAATTACTTTTTGACAGTTACCCCAGAATAAAAAAAAAATGTGACATTTTCCTACATTTTTATCCTCCACAATGATCTCTTCTTAAAGAAAATAATAGGATTTCCAAAGAATTGTGATTTTCTACTTCCTTTGATATGGCCATCACTGCCTTTTCAACATAAATTTCATAGAGATCTTGTCAAGATCTACAAGGGAATCTAGAGGAAATTAGAAGGTATCCTTCAGACTCTGAGCTTGGGTGGCTTAGAGGCTAACTGTGTTAGCACAGAAAAATAGAACCCAAGTTACTTAAGAATCCTTAGAGATGGCACAGTGGTTGGAGGTTTCAGAATCCTAACCAGTCCTGGGTTCAAATCCTGCCCTCACTTTAATGCTCTCCATGTGAGGTACATTCACTTCCTATGACCTCAGAAATTTGTATAAACAAAGGTAATAGTGGTAGGCCATCTTTTATGGGAGAGGGGATTCTGTGGGTTAGATATGGTAATGAACCATACATCAGAAGTTGTTTGCAGAATTCCAGGAATCTGGGTAAGTACCCCAGACACAGCTGCTATTAATTCTTGTTAAATGCTGAGGAGAATAATTATCAGGCCAAGAAAAGTTTTCAACTGGCCTTCAACAATCGTAGTATGCATTTGCACTTGCAAGTTTTAAACATGGATTGTATTCTTATTTCTCCTCATAGGTTTTTTAGATCACTGTTTGGCATACAATGTTGGTCTCTCAGAAGCAAAAATATTTTCCGGTCCTTCAAGCGAACAGTTTGGCTATGCAGTGCAGCAGTTCATAAATCCAGAAGGCAGCTGGTAAGAACAGCCTCTTCTTCATGATTTTAACAATAGGATATCAATTTAATATTGGCATCAATTGCTTAATGAATATATCACTATTATACTATTACTAGGTAGTTCCCAAATATTTCCAAGTCGATGATCGTCCTTTGAGAATTAAGAACCACGTATTTATGGCCAATGGAATATAACGGTCCTTTTCCAAATAAAAACATGTTCAGAAAGCTTTCCCTAATATTCCATAGCAAATTTATAACACCAGTTTAAATTGATGGTGGGGGGCGGTGAGATAGCTCAGTGGACTAACATGCCTGCTTAAGCGAGCTTAGGCAAGCTTTGGGGCTGAGTTTCGATACCCAGCACCACATGCCACTCCAGCCCCGCCTCCAAGGTAGACTGACCCAGCCAGAGTCCTCGGGTGATGTTACACACCTGTAATCCCAGCACTGGAGAGGGAGGCTGAAAGCAGGAGGGTTGCCATGAGTCCAAGCTGTGTAGTGAGATCCTGCAGCAACCAAATACATTTAAAAAAATTGATGTTGGAAGGTGAGATCGAAAGCAGATATTGATCTTTAGTTTTTATTCTATAAACTGATATCATGGAACTTTTAAAATAATCACCTAGTAATGCTGTTCTAAAGTTGTTATTAGAACAACAGAATTAATTGCTCCTTATATCATCTCTTCTTAAGCAGGGCTTTGCCACTTGCTTCCTTCAAAGTTAGATGCCTGTGCTGCAGGGGGCGGAGCCTCAGAGCAGCCACACAGTTTCCAAGGCTGCCCTTCCATTTACCACTTTTGACCTTTGACCTGGAGTTCTCCTCAGTCTTGTAATGCTGGGTAAGGGCTACATTTAAAACCATAAATTTAGGTAAGCACAAGGGCCTGAGTTCAATACCCCTTTCTGCCATAAAATCATAGATTCATTTCCCGTAATGATAATGCAGACCAACTTGGGCAAAGTAGATGAGTCTGAGCGCTGTAGGTAGAAGAACTACAGTGTCTTCTGTGCCCACGTTGTTGCCCAAATAAAGCAACAGGGGTGTTGACATGGGGACCTTGTCTCCACTTCAGGGGAAGGTTCCAGACTGCCCTCCATTCCTCCTGAATTCCCGTGTCTGATTCCCAGCATCTGATGGCATTAGAATGTTCCCAAAGAATAAATGGGCTGATTTTGGCTTCTCAAATACCAGCTGCAAAATGAATGCTTTGTGTGAACTTATCTCTGATGTTTCAGACTGCAATCAAATACTTTAAATCCAATGTTTGCATGCTGGAACGTGCCAGTCCAATGAGAAAATAAAGGACATTGTCGTGTCCAAGAGCAGTCTCAGGAGTGAACCACGAGGTAGATTTCACTTGGTGATGAGCAGGCCGGAGGTGGACATTTAGTAATGTAGTAAAACTACCTTGGGAAGAGTTGTCAGCAGTCTGAAAGGATAGAGTGAAAAATACAAAGATTAGAAAAACTACTGTAATTTTTTTTAAATTTGAAAGAGTTTTATCTCTATCCAATATCAAATATTGCTTTCATGCCCATTACTTAGTAAGAAAGCTAGAAAGCTGGTGTTTGGCTTTGGGATTTAGTAGACAAAGTTGCTAATAGCACAAGTTTTACTTGGCCAGCCCGGCTGACCCCTGTCAAGCAGTACACTGGGCACCTCCACCTCGACGCTGACTGGCCCAGCAAACTTACCTGACAGAACACAAATACTCAGTTTTCTCCACTAGCGAATGAGACCAGAAAGCCTTGAAAATTTTCTCTTCTCTCCCATGTCTCATCCAAAAGCCAGTTCTGTTGATACACCATGAAAATGTATGTGACATCAGCTCCTCCCTGTACCACCTCTTCTGCTTCCATCCTAACGAGACCCATCACCAGCTGGCTCTTCTCGACCTGCTGTCTGCCCCCTGCCTACCTTTATTTCACTCTCCTGTATGGCTGCTGTGACTCAATCCCAAGAATAAACCCTTCTTCAATTTTTCATTTTATCTAGAGGCATTTAGAATTACTTAAAGAACCTTCACAGTCAGTGCCAGCTATTCTGTCATCTTCTACCCTTGTGTCTCATACTCCATGAACTGTGTCTTCTACTGTCCTTGAGCGCACCAAACTCACTCTTGTTTCAAAGCCTCTGGTGCCCTCTCCTCTCCCTCATATCTTGGTGGCCTGCTGGTTCTCTTCCTTCAGTCTCGGCTCAGAACCTACCTGGCCTCATAGAGCACACACATCTGTGTGAAACACTTCAGCTTGCCTCCTGCTCACCCACCGGCCTTGCATGAAGATTTATTTTCTATCTGCTAGCTTTACTATTTGGAATGATCTTTGTTCATATTCATTGTGTGTCTTCTATCTTTGTCACTGAGTACAGGGACACTGTTTTATTTGAAGATGTGTTCCCCAAGTCCCCAGTGTTATTTGGCCCTAGATCTGGGATCATAGTGGTTTGTTGAATGATTGAATGGAAGTCCTACTCCAAATAATTTGCCCCTGATGATGCTTGTTAGAGATGTTAGGCAATGTTGGGGCTGTAAGGAAGCTCAACTGCTGGCCAGTTTCTGACTGGAAGCTGAGTAGGGCTGAAAGCTCTGAAGTCTTGACAGGAGCTTGTCAGGTGGTCCTGGGAAAGTAAGAGGGAGCCATCTCTCCCTGTGTTCTCCAGTGTGGGTTTTCAAGGCCTTGTTAAAGGCAAGTCTTAGGGCAGTTCCTGGTGAAGGGCTGAGGCTAACGGTTGATGTCCAGACCACAGAGCCTGGGCACCGCTGAAACCACACAGGCCTGCGCAGAGTTGCGTGGGAGATGTGTACAGACAGGATGGCAGTTAGCTGTCAGAGCCAACTGTCTCCTGCTGCTAGCCAGGTTAGCGTGCTGCCTACTGGGGTGGAGTTTTTCTGATAAGAAGAAACTTAAGCTTAGGCCTCAGGCCCTTCCTCTGTGCCATATCACTCTGCTAGCCGATAGTCATTTCCTCAGCCCCAAGGAGGAGAAGGCAGGGTACCCGGATGTCCTGGGGAGGAGAACTGATGTGCTGATGAGCTCGGTTACAGCCTGTCAAAGAAGCAAAGGAGACCACTCTAACAGCATGGACTAACTGTGGACTCTGACTGCATGAGGTGCAGGAAGTACAAAGCACAGCCTAGACTACAAGGAGAAGGGAGCTCTTGCTGGGAAGGGCTTCTGTGGGAAGGGGTAACTCGGGGTCCTCGCCTTGTAACTGGTGGCACTTATGTCACTTAGTGTCACTGTCCACTTTCACTTAACACTGGTGTCCATCTTCATTTCCCCGGGGCTGGGACCCTAGAAGGAAAGGTTTCCTCTTGTCATTAGCCCCGTCCTGCCAGGATGTGACAGTCTGGGGCAGAGCTGAGTCCAGGGTCCATACGAGTGGGCGATGCCCAAGGGAGAACAGGCAGCTTTATTTTCTCAAGGAAAATAAAGTGAACTTGGAGTCCAGAGCTGCTGTTTGCCTCACTGTCTGGCACTGTGCCCTCTGCACTCCTGACTTATAGCACTTGTACAGATGTTATGGGATAGCAGAAGCACTAAGGGCCATGCAAACGTTTGGGTTCCTTCTGAAATGTATCAGGCTAACTTGGGGTGTTGAAACTGGTGTAGCTGGGGGTTCCTTTTACAAACTTAGTCTTTTCCTCTTGAGTGTGTCACACAGCACATGTACACATGAGAAGGCTGGTGCTTTCGTACACACATACACACACATACACACCTTTGCATGCTTGGATTCCTTGCTCAGAGCCCTGACTCGGTCTCTCAGCTCACCCCTTCCCTCCGACTATTCATTCTATTTACACACATTCTATTTCGATTTGGTCTTTAGGATTTTAGCAAAATGACCTAGATTCTCTTATTTATGAGATTTTTTTATCACACTGCAAACTTCTCTAGCAACTGTGGTGACATCTCTTTGATAATTCTTGGGTCTTTTTTAAAAAACAAGAAAACAAACAAACAAACAAAAAACAATGGGCCAGTTAGCTCAGTTGGTTAGAGTGTGGTGCTAATTAAAAAAAAAAAAAAATCTCAGATAAGCTAGAAAATTCTTGAAGCTCAGTACACTCCTGCCAGAGCACCAGAGCGGCACTGTGATGGCAAGGAGAGTGGGCGGTGTCCTTCAGGGGCAGGGAAGGGCCATTGCATGTCAGCTCTCACTCCACACAGGATGTGCAGCTGTAGGCGGTGCATTCCCTATCACAAACAATCTGCAGAGGGCTGAGCTCTGATTCAGATCATTTCCTGGGGCTGCGGTGTTTGAGAAAGCTAAAGGCATCCCAAGAACATGCTGAGCTCAGAATGTGGCTCGAAAAGTGCGAACCCCACTCCCTGCGGAGGACTGGCTGAGAACGCGCGTATTTCTGGTTGCAGAAATGCATTTATTTGTCATAGCAAGAACGGGGCCCCTGATTGGAGGAGGTTTGATGCCCATATCTAGTGCTCTGAGTAACTTCTTCAAGATAACAATACCTAATATTATTATTATTTTATTATTATATTATGAAATTCTGTTTTACTTTTTGATAAACATATATCATAACAAAATATTCAAAAATCCATATGTACTTAGGCTGATAGGATTAACTTTTTAAGCAAGAGTTTAACAGAGTTCTTTGTATATTATATTATAAACAAAGTTCTTTTTATGTTATAAAGAGCTCTTTGTTTTCCACAAGTGTGTCTAAAAGAGAATTTTAAGTAAAATGAATAATGCAAAATGTCCAACTTCACTGACACTGAGGATTATGTCATTTACTACTTTGGTGGTAGTGTTTGATACGTTTTCTTTGTCAAACGCGCAGTGCTTATCCATAGATGTTATGGAACCTTGTGCTTGCCAGGCAGGTGCTCACACCGCTGAGCTATGGACCTGGCAGTCTACTTACACAAAGTTTTACCTGTCATTCTGTCCCCAGCTGTACGGCTCAGTGCTGCCATTCGGGGATGGCGGTCACCATCCACCCTGTGTCCTCTGCTGTGTAAGGCTTTCATTCGGGTCTGTAGTTGTGTTGCCACAGCTGCCTCCATGTCTGCCTGAATGGTTAAAAATATTTACCTTTATGGTCACTGTGCTGTGAGGAAGGGCCAAGTCACGGGAGGCCAGCTGCAAAGAGCGGTGGATACGCAGGACCAATCCTGGCAGCCCACACTGCTGGGGAGAGCGGTTAGCAGTGCTTTTGATCACATTTCTTTTTTTTTTTTTATAGTTTTATTGAGAAACAAATAGTAATGAGACAGCTTCATAACTGATTAGTAGGACAGTTTCAATAATTAATACATTGCATGTTGCTGTCTTCTTAGTGGTTATTCATTGTATAAGATGCAGACATGACATCCTGTCCAAACACTGTTAGAACAAATCTTTCTATTCACTGAATTAAGAGAATATAGCAGTATATCTATCCTAACTATTTTGAATATACAGATACAAAATGGTCATTCATTTACATCCCCTTTTTTTGTTTAGTTTTGTCAGAGAAGGGTATTCCATTGTCATTTAAATATTGTAGGTGCATGAATTCAGCAAAATATTCCAATATAGTCCAGTAGTCCATAACAGCAGGGGATTGTCCATAGGCTTGCAATGTCAGAAGTTGTTGACTTGAGCCTTTTACAGCTCAGCATATTAACATGGCTTTACTTTTTATACCTCGTTTTTATACTTTTCTGCTGGATGGCTAAGACCAAGATAAAGCAAGACCTATATAACAAGAAATGTAACAAGAAAAATCCCCTCAAGATTTACCCTGAAATCCTGTACTGCACTTTAAAGACATTCTCACAGGGGAGCTGCCTGAACTGTGGCAGAAAGCGGCAGGAATGACAGGAGAAGGTGTTGGAGGCAGGAGATTAGTGGCAGGCAGTGTGTCTTTTACTACAATACATTTTTAAAACTGTAAATAATTGCCATATATTTTGATCATATTCTGTATGACAGAAAGACTTGGGAAACAGGAGCAAGAGGGCACAGGTGCAGATCCAAGTGCAGAAGCTCCCACTCTGCCACTTGGATTAATTCACTTTTATGAAAGCAGAGTAGTTATGACCCTTCATCTCAGAGTTTATAAGGATCAAAGACAAGGTGTGCTTGTAAAGTGTGCTTTATCAACAGCAGTTAGTCACCCTGTTGTTGCTGTTGCATTTTTTTTTTTTTA